>PVKZ01005093.1:0-61463 GCA_004027375.1 Macroglossus sobrinus
TCCTTGTGCTGAAGGCAGTGCACCTTAGTTCTAGGTCTGATTTTGAATTTTTTATTGCATATTACAGGTATTTATAAACATCTACTGTTGTTCTGAGTGGTTTTTTTTAAATGTACATAAGTGATAACCTAATGTATCTTTTTGCTCATTATTTTTTCTTTCAACATTGTACTATGGAAATTCACACAGACCTAATTCACTCATTTTTATTGCTGTATTGACTGAATAACCAGTTTATTCATTTTCCTGCTGAAGGAGGGTTAGCTTATGGCCACTTTGTTGTGGTTACAAACATTTTGCACAGGTTCTTGTGACTCCTTGTATATAGATGAACTACTGGATCCTACAGTATGCACATATTCACCTACAGAAAAAAACTGACAGATTTTCCCCAAGTTTTTGTATAATGTACACTCCCATTTTTACAAGTTCTATTCCCTTATTCTTTCTAATACTTGCTAATATCAGATATTCATTTTTCCAATTATGATAATATTGTGTGTCTTTTTTATTCATTGGACCTTCAACTTCTTTTCCTTCAGTTGTGTATTACTTTCCATTGTATTGTTTGTCTCATGGTTGATTATTTGTATGGGTAGTGAGGATGAGTTTAAAGAGTTCTAGAAGGGATCAAAGCATGTTCTGTTCTTTGTGGTGGCAGTTGCCCTGCTGGCGCACCAGTGAGAGCCCTAAGCTTTTAGTTTAGTGTTTTCGTTTTACTTTGTTTTGTTTTGTTTTTGCCTGAAGAGTGTGCCTCTGCCAATTCCCACCAGCACAAATTGTCTCATAATGGAGAAAATCACTGGAGAGGCTGGACTCAACAGCAATAACAAAAAAGAAAGATAAAAGGAACCAGTCTTCTGCTGGCCAAAGACTCAGCCAAGGTATTGTTTGGGTGAGTGAGGTCCAAATTGACTTAGAAGTTGAGAAAATGAAGGAGGTTATAAATGAATTCATGTGGGGATTATGGGAGTAGAAAGTAGGACTGTGAGCAGAAAGAGACTCAGAGGCAGGCCAGGAGACAGAGAGCCTACCTGCGACACACACCAAACAAGGTCTTATAAAATAGCCTCAGTGTGATCCATAGGCTCCTCATCTTATCCCTGGGCTCAAGGTCCATGCTGGGAGAAGAAGGCTCATCACTGTGATTCTTCCTCTTCTTCATCTTTTTCATCCATCAAATCGATAGTCTGAAATCCAGCTCATCTTTGTCATTCACAGGTACCCTATTTCTTCCTCATCCGTAGGTCGGCCAAAGGGCTCTCTTTGTTTCCTTGTGTGGATCAGTGTAGTAGTCTTCTAGACAGCCTGTCCCTTCCAGTCACCCAGCACACTGTTCTAATGCAGCTCCCTAAAACACACTTACCAATCACATCCCCACTCAAGGCCTTACCCAAGTTTCATCTTTCTATATTTGCTGCCTTATCAAAGTTAATCTTGGTCAACTTAGATGACAGTTGACAACACAGTTTTTCTTTCTCTGGGACCATCAATCTGTTCCATTACAGCACTCCAAACCACCTACCCTAGAGCATTCTTTCTCACAGCTGCACCAATTGGACTCATCTCCTTGAGCCTACTTCCTTCCTTCTTTGTATGCCATATTTATTTTACACTTACAGCCCAACTTGTCTCATATTGTCTCCATAGCCTGGAATATTCTCTCCCCTTTACTTGTTCAGTCTTTCACAACCAGGCTCAAAATCTCTTTTGCCCATGAAGCCATCCCTGTCAATTCTGGGCTTCTTCTTTTATTTTCAAAATACTTTTATTACTTTTATTTTGCTCTTTGGCCAGAGTTTCTGGTGGTCTCCAGGTTACCAACCCATAAATATAGAACAATTAGGTACTCTACTCATGAGTGACTACAGTTTATTGAATTTATTGTGTACTAAACAGTGTGTTTGTTTCCACTTGGAGCTTTACTACATGTCTGAGAAGTAGGTATTATTACCATATGTCATAGATTCACATGCTAAGATCTCTGAAATTTGAAGCATCTGAACAACTGATGGCTCTTACAACTGCAGTTGCCTTGATGGAAGTCTAATTCTTCCAGAGAGATCTGCATTTGCTTCTGTCAGAACCTGGGAGTACTACCAAACAGAGGCTACTTTAGAACAAATTCTGTACTTGCCAATGAATATCAGTCTACTAATAGATCAAATACTACTTTGTGATTCAAATCGTCATGGAAGTTTTATTTTCCTTTCTCTCCCATGTGCGTTGATGGAGGTGGGTATGTTTTCTCACTGACCTTCGTGCATGGTAGTTATTTCTCTTTATTCTTACACAGAGAATAATTTTCATGTCTCAGTTTTATGTGGGGGATCTCATATTAGACTTTCCATCATGTGCATTTTTATTTCTTAGTGGTGTATAAAACAATGTTATATAAAATCATTGCTGGCATCTTCAGCTCTGTAATACAATAATCCTATTTGCAAATGAAATAAAATGAAGGAATTAGATCAGATCCTGTTGACAGAGGTAAGTGAGGGAAAAGCGCAGAGGCACTTTTAGCTTGTTGATTGATTCATTGGTTGGTTGGTTCAGACCTTTCATCCCTTGGAATTAGATTATAAATTGATCTACTTTACTCTGAATCCAAATTTCAGATAAGCAGTCTTTCAATAAGGTATACTTAGCTTGGTATGTAAACTTTCTTAACCAATCAAGTGATATTCAATTGATCATAATTTCAATCATTGTATCAGGGATTAAAAGAGAGCAAAGCTAGGATTGTCCTAGAAGCACATCTCAGAGTATAGAGGGGCCTAGGTAGGTTTTACTTTACCTCCGCCCGTAGCTCAGCTCAGCTCGGAAGGCCAAAGTCTCTAAGATCCCCCATTCACACTGAAGTTGGTTTTAAAATTTCTTTCCAAAGCAATGTCTTCTGCTTGTCATTTTTTGAGTGTTCTTTCAGAGAAAACCACACATTTGAGTGCTCTTCAGCAATTCCACACTCAACCATATGGCTGAATCTCAGAGACATACTGTTGCATGAGTCCATTGATAGTAAAGCTCAAAGTAACATTTGAAAATAAGCAAAATGAATTTATAGTAACAGAAGTCAATAGAGGGTTACCCTTGCGGGAATGTAGTGACCAGAAAGGGCCCAGAAGGGGTTTCTGGGATTCCAATGGTTTTATTTTTGAATTTGAGTGCTTGTTACATTAATGTGTTCACTTTGTGAACATCATTTGAGCAGAACCCTCAGGGCATGTGTACTTCTCTGTATGACTGTTATATTCAATTAAAAGGTTTACTTAAAAAAAAAAAAGCTAAATCAAAACAACCTGAAAACTTAACTGAGGTGTTTGGAGATGACTCCCAAAGAGAAAAAGACTTATAAAAGGAGGAAGTGGAGAAGACAGAAAAGAGATCATGGAGGCTGTTGAAACTGCTGGGAATCACATTGCAGAGTTGGACACCAATACAGATTCCCAACTTATTTTAAAACAGCTGTGGCTATGATGGCTGAGTTCTCAACACACTTTTAAGATGCTATTTTAGTAAACACTCAAAGAAAAAATGGAAAACCATGCTGGTCATTTTCAAAGACTACTGATGGCTTTTCTCCTGGCTTCTGAGCTCTCCTCAGATGTAAGACGAGATGGTGAAGGAGAAGCAACATTGCAGTGATTGCTTGTGGGTGCCCAAGGCTGTGAATCAGAAGGGTCCTGGGCAAGACTGGTGGTTCAGGAGAGCATTTTAGGGAGCCCACCCAGGCCAGAAAATGTGCACAGCACTGCTGTACTCTGACAATGTCTGGCCCTGTCCCATCACCAGGCATATGGAAGACATTTTAGCCTGTCAGGGTAACTAACTGAAGCTTTATGAAACTGACAGCATTGCTGGCAAGAATCTTTATAAATCATCCAGGTCACCATCTTTCTGGGTCTGTTTGTGATAGGTACAGGTTTGTATGCAAACATGCACCAACTTTCTTGGTTCCTTGAGGATTTAGTTTAAAGCTCTATGGATTCTTTCTTCCACTTACAAAGAAGGCTATGTGAAAAGACAGAGTGAACCCCAAGATGTGATGATTTATGCTGGGACCAGCCCAGGGGAGGGGCAGGTGTTCCAGGGACCCAGCTGCTGCTGAAAGCAGAGCTGTGTTTGCAGTCTGGGAAGCATGTATGCATCTTTGTTTTCCAGACAAGGAAAGGAAAGGGACTTCCTACATGAGCACTACTGCCTGAGGCTTAGGGAGAAAACTGAGATTATTTTTCTTGTTTCCAGTGAAAGAAAAAATCCATTAAACAAATGATTCAAAGTTCAGCTCCCCCACACTTACCAGAATAAATTTCAGGATGGTGCTTTATATGTAGTGTTGGGCCTGGTTTCTGAGCCACATCAAACTACTTATTAAGCGCAATTACTCTAAGTGGCAACACACAGTCTGTAAATAACAACATGATAGCCAGCCACTGACATCTACCTTCTCCATAGGCTTTGGAAAATTACTTCCAGTCACATTAGCATTTTTCTTTTTAATGTTTTGACGAAGCAAGGGAAAGGTGTGATATTGCTCATTCCCAGCACATGTTCATTGAGCAGTAATAGGAAGATGTTGCTTTGCTCTCTGCAATGCAGAATGTGGAGTCTGCTCAATTTGATCTGTGCTCCCAGGAACAAATCCTGAGTGTAGAGTATGTCTCTGCACCTGTAATATCATCTTTTGTTTGGAGCCTATGGCTTCTCCAGGCAATGATGCCCCATTAATGAGCAGGGGCAGAGCAGCCTTACGAGTTAGGGTAGGGGCATTTGTCAAGTTTCTCATTTGTACTGAAGAAGAGTCATACTGTCTTCAATAAGGTCTGCTGCTGCTTCTTAACAGCTAAGCAGTTGGAGAAAAACCAACTATTCCTTTCACAGCAACGTGTGTTCTCTGGAAAATCTGAAGCACAATTCTTGCAACAGTTTAGGAAATCTGACTCTGATGCTCCGTGGTTGTAGAGATGTGCGATATAGAATGTGTTGAAGTCAGTGCTTCTTAACAGAAAACAAGTCTGCCCTAAATCTCATCCTCCCACCACCAAAAGTGGCCAAAATTTTTGAAAGTCGACATCTCAATCATTTTTGCAAAAAAAGAAAGCTGTTGGAAATATTCATGTTTAACTCACGCAAGTTTAATATTTCCCTGAGACCACAGGACTCTTTTTTCCTTCAGAGTCAATTTAATAAGAATGACATGAGCATGAGACATGGAGTCAGAGACTCTGCTCCTGGACTGGCCTCAGCATGAACAAGCTGGTGATTTCTCTGAGCCATTGTTTCCATATCTATAAAATAGAAATCCAAAAAATGCCTCCTTCAGAGAGGTCAATGAATATGAAAACACATGGGAGACCACCTTAGAGACTCCAAAACCAAAATGTCATCACATTACTGAACTATAAAACTCAGCCAAAAAAAAATATAATCTGTTCTTATGAGAAATTTAAGTAACTGACCACTGTGATTTTTACCAACTTGTTAGTATGGTTTCCATAAATAATAAGTAGCTTTAAGAAATTGATACATAAGTATTCAAAACTACTGATTAGCAGTTAAGAGGGCTGGGGGAAGGAAGTGGCAAAAATTTTTGTTAATTTGTAGAGAAATAAAGAAGGAAAAGAAGATAGATGTGCATAAGACAAGTATAAGAACATAATAAAAAGATTGAGCAGAACTCAGGCTAGAACTAATTTCTGGAAAATGAATGATAGGAAACAAGTTCACTCCCTAAATTTTTATCTGGGCCTGTGTCTCCACTTGCCCTCCCTAACTGCACAACAAATTGAAGGCAAGAAATTTCTCAATACTGGGACCCAGTGCCTGAATTCATAGCTAGCACGAGCCAGACTTCAGTGACTAGTTGCTGAAAACACTGAAGGGCACACTTGAGAAAGGACATAAAGTCTTCCTCAGACAACTTCAGTCTCTCCCTTTCTTGGGGTTTCTGCTCTGAAGATTAGCTAAGATGCTTCAGTTTAAGTTTAACCTGTAGAGGGAAGAGGAGAGTTCTGGAAGCCACCCAACAATGTACACAAGGTCTGGTCCAGTGAGCAGCTCTGCCTGTTACTAGAAAGAAAATGCCCCAGAGTTGGCTGACCACAGGGTCCAAGATACAATTTAACATTTGTCTTATCCCACTTAGATGACATTCATTCCACAGGAATTAGTAATTGGAAGTCTCTCTCTCTCTCTCTCTCTGCTCCCACTCTTGACTCTTTCTTCCTCTACTTTCTTCTGTCTTTTCTACCCTTCAGTTCTGCTGGAATTCTGAGTCCTGACTCCACCAGCAGGTCCACAGCAAGGTCCTGTTGAATATGGCCCTCAAATTCTCTCCTTATATTAGAACATCAGGAAGAGTAGTACAGAATGTTTTCCTACTATATTGATGCCTCTTATAGTAAAACTTTCATTATTATACTAACAAAGTTTCTGTCTCAAGTCTATCCTACCACACATCTCTCATCAATATTTGCAAAGAGAAGGAAAAAACAGTAGTCTCACCATATGCTCCTTAATCATGTTCTATAATTGTAGCAACAGACTTTATCTTCTCTGGGGCACTGACAACTCACTTTTTGTAGCAGGTCCTTCTTTCTAATATCCATAGAATTCTGAAACATAGATGCTGCCAGATTTACCTCTCTTGATGGCCCATTGCCAAGGGGGAAAAAAAGCCCTAGTTTATTTAGAGGTCTTTTAAAATAGTGTAGAAGGAAGGAGAGTGAATTAAGTGGCCTCTGGAAATCTAGCCTGGGCTCAGGAAATTCTGACAAATTCAGTAAATGTAGGTTTTAAGAGACCAAGGAGGTTTCACACAATGAGGCCCTTTTTAGCATTTGCTGCTACAGGCTGATGAGATGAATTAATCACTGTTTTTCACAATCAACTAAGGAAAATGGCCTTTCCTTCAAAAAACAGCTGTTTTTTGTAAGTTTGTTTGTTTTATGTGGAAAGATGCCCTATAATAAGTTGTCAGTTAAATAAATGCTTACTTTGATATGACTTGAAACAGAATTCAGAAGTGATAATATATGAATGAAACAAAATGGGTAAATAAATAGTAATCTCTTTGGTCACATTGAGACACCATGAAGGACATTCAAAGAGTAAATTTTTAAGCCAAGTAAAAGTCATAATCCTAATAATGATGCCTAATGTTTTTTGAGTACTTATAATGTCCTAGATACTGTACTAGATGCATTATTTGCCTTATCTCACCTACCATTAAAATAAAGCTAACATTTAAAAATGTTAAAAAGTAAACAACAGGACTGTTTACTTTTAAAATGTTCCAGAGCTTCACCAAAATCACAGGCCCATGTCAATGGCCTAAATGCACCAATTAAAAAAACAGATTGCCAAAGTGAACCAAAACACATTACCCAAAAATATGCTGTCTGCAAGAAACTCACTTTAAATATGAAGACTCACATAGATTAAAGTAAATGAATAGATAAAAATACACCTAACATTAATTTAAAAAACAAGAATAAAGAAATATTAATTGGTGGTTACAGAATAGTCACGGGGATGTAGAGTACAGCATAGGGAATAGGGTCAATAATATTGTAATAACTATGTAAGGTGTCCAGTGGGTACTAGACTTATTCATAAGCTATATAAATGTCTAACCATTATGCTGTACACCTGAAACTAACATAATATTGAATGTCAACTGTATTAAAAATTTTAAAAGGGAATGGGAATACCTATACTAATTTCAGACAAAGCAGACTTCAAAGCAAGAGCAGTTATCAGGAATAAAGAAGGGCATTATACAATGATAAAGGAGTCAGTTCTTAATATGTATATGCCTAACAACAGAGCACGAAACTATGCGAGGCAAAAATTGGTAGAAGTAAAAGGAGGAATAGATGACTCTACTATCACAATTGGAAATACTCCTCTCAGAAATGAACAGATCTAGCAGCCAGAAAATCAGTAAGGGCATTCATTGTTGAACTTCATGACACCATCAGCCAATTAGATATAATTGACATATATAGACTATTTAATCCAACAACAGTGGAGTATACATTTTTCTCAAGTTCATATGGAACATTTGCCAGGACAGACCACATCCTGGACCATAATATGCACCTTAATAAATTTTCGAAAATAGAAATCATACAATGTCTGCTTCCAGACTATAATGAAATTAAACTAAAAAAATAATAGCAAAATAACAAAATCATGGAAGTTAAAAAACACACTTCTAAATGTCACATGGATCAAAGAAGAAATCGCAAGAGAAATTTTAAAATATTTTTAACTAAAGAAAGTGGAAAGACAATTTATCAAAATCTGTGGGATGCTCTGAAAACAGGGCTTAGAGGGAAATTTATGTCATTGAATAAATATATTTAAAGAGAAGAAATATATGAAATCAAAAGTATAATATGCCATCTTAGGAAGCTAGAAAAAAAGAGGAAAAAATCCAAAGTAAGGAGAAAAAAAATTAATTAGAGCATAAATCAATGAAATTAAAATCAAGAAATCAACAGAGAAAATCAACAAAACCAAAAGCTATATTTTGAAAAGATCGATAAAATTGATAAGCCTCTAGCCAGCCAAACGATGAAAAAAAAAATAGAGGACACAAATTACTAATATTAGAAATTAAATAGGGCATCACTGCAGATACCAGGAAATTAATGCATAATTTAAAAATACTATAAACAACACTATGTTCACAAATTTGATAACTTAATCAAAATGACCTAATTCATTAAAAGACACAGTCTGCCAAAACTCACACAAGAAGAAATAAACCATCTGAATAGGACTATATTCATTAAATAAATTGTATCAATAATTAATAACCTTCTACAAGAGAAAGCACCAGTCTCAGATGGGTTTACCAGTGATTTCTACCGAATATTTCTGTAAGAAGTGATATCAGTTCTCTACAATCTCTTTCAGAGGATAGAAGCAGAAGGAATAGTTTCTAACTCATTCTATGAGGCCAGCACATCAACAGACTGAAAAAGAAAAATTGCATGATCATATTAATAGATGCAGAAAAATCATTTGACAAAATCCAACACTTGTTTACAGCATAAGCTGAAATAAAATGGCAGAATATTGCCTTCTTTGCCTTCAGCTGGGAATGTGTGTATCAGATAACTCCAAATTTTCACTGTTTTATGTATATCTGAAAATAAATGCAAAAGCAGCCAGAGTATTAATTTAGGGTTACAAATAAATGTTATCAAGTGAGTAAATTCACAAATAAGAAATCTGCAAATAATGAAGAGCAACTGTGATCCCAGAGAAGCAGATAGAGGCTTGTTGGTAAGTGAAAAAGCTTGCTTTTGTCCCAAAAACTGTGCTTTGCCACTGAGGTGTTTTTAACAAGAGAGTGACACGATCTGTGTTGTAGAAGAAGCACCTTTCCTAAATGTAAATCATGGTTTGAAGAGAGGAAGACCAGAGGCCGGCTAGCAGATGGCTGTGTCCAGGTGAGGATGAGGGTGAATGAAGTAAGCTGAGGCAGAGATTTGAGAAGGAGCTCATCTGCACACCATTTGAGTTCAGGTCCTGGTGTTAGGTTGGGCATGAGTGGTGAGGGAGGAATTGAGTTCAAATCCCAGGTCTCTGGCTTAGGCAAAAGAGTGGTATAGGGCAAAGGTGAATGATGGAGTCTTTGAGTTAAAGACGCTTGAGTTTAAGTCCAAACTCCAACATTTACTAGTTGTGTAGCCTTGGACACGTTCCTTACCTTCTCTAAGCTTCAATGTTTTCATCTCCAGTATATAGGTTCTATACAATGGGAAAATAACACTTCTCAGACTTATTTTGAGATTAAATAAGTGCTGCTGCTTTACATTAAATAAAGAAAATAAGAAAAGAAGGGTCATTTGGAGGTGGAGGGAGGAGAGGAATCCTGTTGGACACGGTAAGTTGGACATGCCTGTGGACATCAGGTACAGTATCCAGCAGCATTTGTTCCTAGAAGGCCAGGAGCAGAGAAGTTGGGGTGGATCGACACACACAGATGTGGAATTATTAGCAGGCATGTGGCTGCTACAGACGTGAAGCATGGATAGTTCCAGAATCAGAGTTCCCAAGACAAAGCCTGAGGAATGCTAGCATTTAAGAGGCTGTGAAGGAAACCAAGAAAGAGCAGCAAGAGAAGGAGGAGGGTAAAGAGGAAAACCAGTAGAGTGTTGGGTAAGGGAGGCAGGGGAGGAGAGTGTCCAGAATGAGTGGGCTGAGTTAGTGTTCTGAAAGCATCAGCTCAAAGTGTAGAACTTTTGAACTGGAAGGGACCCAAGAGATCTTTTAATCTAATCCCCTTATCTATTTTGACTGAGATTCAAATAGGTAAAGTGAGTTGCTAAGGCCACACTGTGATTTTATAACAGGCTACTCTAATTCTTAAAGACTAATAAAATACATATCTCCAACAAATATTCCAAAATTTAAAACTTTCCTATTCTATCACACCAGACTTTTCCCCAATTTGATAAAATTGGTGAGATTTTATTGATGTATCAGAACAACTGTTAACCTTCCCATTACTAAAATGCCATGTACTGAATCTGTGCAATAAATCTGAAATCTATATATATTGTACATTTAACAAATTTTGCTCTAAGTTATAAGTTTAAAAACAACAGGAGTCATAACTCATCAAAATGTACATGTAAATTTTAATATAAAGTATACTTTAATCTTCATTTTAGAAAACAGCAAATAGCTTAGTTATTTAAACTAAAAAGTAATTATATGCTAACCTATTTTGCATACAAAGACCCAAAGAATAGAAATATTTGAATGTTTGAAACTTGATTCTTCTTTTTTTATAATTTTTTATTTCTCTATTACAGTTGATGTTCAAAATTGTACTAGTTTCAGGTGTTCAACATAGTGATTAGACATTTATATAATTTATGAAGTGATCACTTACTTCTACCCAGTTCACACCATACATAGTTATTACAATATTTTCGACTACCTTCTTTATGTTGTACTTTACATCTCTGTGACTATTTTGTAACTACCAATTTGTACTTCTTAATTCTTTCCCCTTTTTCACCCATCCCCCTAAACCTTCCTTCATATGGCAATTTTCAAAATATTCTCTGTACCTATGAGTTTGTTTCTGTTTTGTTTGTTCATTTATTTTGTTTTTTAGATTCCACGTATAAGTAAAATTACATATTTGTTCTTATCTGTCTGACTTATTTCACCTAGCATAGTGTCCTCTAGGTTCATATTGTTGCAGATGACAAGATTTCATTCTTTTTTATGGCTGAGTAATATTCCATTGTGTGTGTGTGTGTGTGTGTGTGTGTGTGTATCTTCTCTAGCTATTCATCTATTGATGAAAACTTAGGTTGCTTTCATATCTTGGTTATTGTAAATAATGCTGTAATGAACATATGGAAGCACATGTGTTTTCTTGTTAGTTTTTGTGTTTCTTCAGATAAGTACCCAAAAGTGGAATTACTGGGTCTTTCTTTGTCTCTTGTTATAATCTCATTTTAAAATCTATTTTTTCTGGCACAAGTATTGCTATCTCAGCTTTTTCTCCGTTTCATAAAATATCTTTTCCACCCCTTTGCTTTTAGTCTGTGTGTGTTTTTAGACCTGAAGTGAGTCTCTTGAAAGCAGCATATAATAAGGTAAGGGTTTTGTTTTGTTATCCATTCCACCACCCTAAGTCTTTTTAGGGGAGCATTTAATCCATTTACATTTAAAGTAATTATTGATAGGTATATAGTTATTGCCATTTTATTATTCATATTTTTATCATTTTCTTCTTCTTAAAGAAGTCCCATGAACATTTTGTATAATACTGGTTTATTGATGATGAACTCTTTTATCTTTTTCTTGTTTGAGAAGCTCTTTATCTGTCTTTTAATTATAAATAATAACTTTGCTGGGTAGAGCAGTCTTGATTGTAGGGTTTTTTTTATCACTGAATATTTTGTGCCAATCTCTTCTGGCCTGCAAAGTTTCTGTTGAAAAATTAGCTGACAGTCTTATGGGAGCTCCCTTGTAAATAACTAACCACTTTTCTCTTGCTGCTTTTAAGATTCTCTCTTGTGCTGGGCTTGGAGATGCCTTGGCTAGGCTAAGCTGGCCTAGCCCCATGACCATCTATCAACTACTAAATTATACTTCTTTAACCCTTCACCTTTTTCTCCCAGCCCCCCACCCACTTCCCCTCTGGCCATCATCAGATTGTCCTCCATATTTGTAATTGTGTTTTTGATTAGTTTTTTTGTTGTTGTTCCTTAGATTCTGCACATCAGAGAAATCATATTCTTCCCACTTTTAAATAAGATTTTTAAAACTGAGTTGTATGAGTTCTTTATATATTTTGGGTATTAGCCCCTTGTCAGAAGTAGGTTGCCTTTTCATTTTGACAATGGTTTCCTTCACTTTTCCAAAGGTTTTTAGTTGATGCAGTCCATTTTTGTTTGCTTTTGTTTCCCTTGTCTTTAGAGTCAGATCCACAAAAACATTGCTAAAGTTGATGTCAAGGAGCTTACAGCCTATGTTTTCTTCTAGGAGTTTTATATTTCAGGTCTCACATATAAATCTTTAATCTATTTTGAGTAAACTTCTTGTGTATGATGTAAGACAGTGGTCTAGTTGCATACTTTTGCCTGAGGCTGTCCAGTTTCCCAGCACCAGTATTGAAGAGACTGCCCTTTTTCCATTGTATGTCCTTGGAGCCTTTGTTATAAATTGTCTATTTATGTGCAGGTTTATTTCTGGGCTCTCAATTATGTTCCATTGACCAGTTTTTGTGTTAATACCATACTGTTTTGATTACTACAACTTTGATTTATAGTTTGAAATCAAGGAGTATCCCACTTTGTTCCTTCTCAAGATTGCTTTGGCTAATCTGAATCTTATGTGTTTCCATACAAATTTTAGCATTGTTTATTCTGATTCTGTGAAATATGCCATTAGAATTTTATTTTATTTTTTTATTTTTATTTTTGTTATTTATATATTTTTTAAATTAAGTTTATTGGGGGTAACATTGGGATAACATTTACAATTATATAATTTTCAGGTGTACATTATAATTCGACATCTATATATTCTATTGTGTGTTTACCACCCGAAGTCCAGTTTCGTTCAGCTACCACATATTTGATCTTCTTTACCCGCTCTCCTCCTAAACTGTATATTTGACCTCCTTTACCCAGCATTTGAACTGTCCCTCAGAGTTGCATTTTTACAGAGAAGTTGGAATTACAAATTATAGGCCATTAAAAAATAATACAAATATATGCATACATATATAAACCAATAGGGAAAAGGAAACCACAATTATGAAAAAAATGAAGTAGAAAAATATATTGTTTATATAGATTAAGTATTTTTTTGTTGATCAATACAGTCAAACAATTTTATGACTAATTCTTTTTTCACTTGTCATTTGAATTCTGTCCAACTCAGGTAAAATGGTGAAAAATATAACTATAAGAAGAAACTATACAAGTGCCAGCTTTCTTTTAGTTAATAAAAAGAACCAAATGATAAAATTGTGCTGAAGATAAGCCATTTTATTTATTTAAAATTTACCTCTGCTTCAGAAATGCAAAAGTATATAGTGACAGAGCTTTGCATTTCTAGAGGAAACATTGCAATAATCAGGGTTTCTTAGCCTCAGCACTATTGAGATTTGGTAAAGCTGGATAATTCTTTGTTACAGCGGACTCTCCTGTATATTGTAGAACATTTAGCAGCATCCTTAGCCTGTACTCATTAGGCACTAATAGCACCCCTTATCCTAATTTGTGACAACAAAAAGTATCCACAGATATTGGCAAATGTCCCTTGGGTGGCAAAATGCCCCCGCTTGAGAACCAATCCTGCAGTAGCATTTCTGTGCACAAGTGGGCCCAATTTTACATATACTGGGTAACAGGTCCATAGAAGGCAGTAAGGTTAAGTTCCAAACTGGTATTTCCCAGAAGCTGGGCAGATGCAGCAACCTCCAGACACTTGAATGGTCCCCCACCCCAGGCAGAAGTAGAGGTGCAGTAGGGGCTGTTTTCATGGCACCTTGGATGGTTGGGGTTATGAGCAAGTCTTTTCTGCCCATGGCACTATCCAAGCCCTCCTAGAACTCACAACTCACTTCCCTACTCTCTGCAGCTAGGAAAGCCTTTTGCTTTTTCCTCAGTTCTCTAAAATAATTACCTAAAATGTTTCCTTTACCATTCATTATAGTATAAACATCTTGACATTTTGCCAAACAAAAACTTGACAAAAAATCTTTCACTTTTCTCTTTTCATATATAAAAACTTAAAAACAACAGACTCGAGGAAAGAATGTATAGAGGAACATAAAGAAAGTGATATCATAAAGGTGGAAGGCATCTTAGAGCTGAGCTTTCAGCATGGTCAAACTGGTCACATTTCAAGGTCTCAGTCATGGCATGTGGCTACTGGTCACCATATTGGACAGCACAGCCATGGAACATTTCTATCACCACAGGAAGTTCTACCAGACGGTGCTGTCTCAGAGAATACCTAGGTCACAGGCTTTATTTTATAAGAGTAACTAAGTCTCAGAGGATTTATAAAATAACCTAGCTAAAAAGAAACTGTGAGTTCATGGCAGAACCAACTAAAAACAAAACTAATTAAATTCCCCTCCTGTGCTGTTTCTCCCATATGCTGCCTCACACTTTAGACCTAAACTTGAAATGCTACATAAGATTTTGGTCATTGTAGCTTAAAAATGGGATCAGAGGTGGAGGAAATAATCCCAAGTAATTAAGAGAATGGATCAACTTTAAATATAATTTTAGTTGGATTTAATAAGCATACATGTGTTGTATGCCTACCACATACCAAGAACTTGACTCTGGAGAGAATCCCTGTCCTAGTGGGGGTTTCAGTACAGACTGAAAACCACTAACTTTCAATCTGTGTAGTCAGATCAAAGATAAAGATAAGCACAGGGCTGCTTTAAAATATAAACTTTATTATTATTCAGGTATGGTGAGACTAACAAATCAGGAGTTGACTGCCATTTAAAAGGAAGCTTATTACATCCACATATCCCAAGAAAATGGGTCATGCTACACATGGGAAGCACTGGGGTTGGTTAGGAGGCAGAAGGAAGGAAGAAACTATGGTAAGAGCCTTTATTATGTTTTCTGTGAGAAGGAATGGGTGAAATGGGATAAGCATGTTTAGAAATGGCTAGATTGAATGATTTCAACAGTCTCTGGGACAAAGGGACCATCTGGTATCTTTCTGGTCATCTGGTACCCATTTCTGGGGTGATTAGGGTAGGTAGATAGTGGCCATGTGTGTGAAAGCCTAATAAAGTAGGTGGTTGTGATGTAGGGTCTGGATTGGTTGGTTTTCATTCAAAATGTGTGTTCTTGGGATAAGTTGTTTATTATCTCTAAGAAAT
The DNA here is from genome assembly GCA_004027375.1 of Macroglossus sobrinus. Classification (NCBI taxonomy): domain Eukaryota; kingdom Metazoa; phylum Chordata; class Mammalia; order Chiroptera; family Pteropodidae; genus Macroglossus; species Macroglossus sobrinus. The sequence goes on from PVKZ01005093.1 coordinate 15,404, forward strand.
GGCTAACCCTTGGGAGAGGCAGTTCCTTCAGGGTCCGCAAGCCCTTAGATGTCAAAGTGTCAAAGTACAGAAAATAAAAGACATGGTTAATACAATTGGTCTTGCAATGCTCTGATATGTTATGGAAGTCTTGGTGGAAGGCTAGAGAAAGGTATAGAATAAGGCACTAAGGAATGGGTAGTTCTCTCTTCAAGAGGTCAAGGAATTGACTGATAGGAGAGACATGTGCCTCCTAGAGAAAGCAATCACTTTCATTAATATTAGAATGACATTGATAGTAGAAACTGTACTAAATTTCTCTTTAGGAATGGGAGAATAGAGTGTAAATTTTAACAGAGAACAAGGAATATACCAGGACCATAGGTTAAGCATGAAGTAAGCTCAAGAAATATAATGGAATACCTAATATCAAAAGAATAAAATCAATAAATATTCCATATCCAAACTGTCGGTATGCCTATAATAAATCTCATTGGATTGTGGTATAAAATTTTAATACATGTTTGGATTTGATTTAGCAATATTTTATTGAAAATGTTTGTATTTATGTTCATGAGAGATATTGGTCTGTAGTTTTTTTTTCTTGCACTTTCTTTTGTTTAAATATTTGTGTAATGCTGGCCTCATAGAATGAGTTAGGAAGTATTTCTAATGCTTCTGCTTCTAACATTTGAAAGACATTATAGAGAATTTCTTCCTTGAATGTTTGGTGGAATTCAACTGTAGACCAACCTAGGTCTGATGTTTTCTATTTACTGTTTTGAAAAGTTATTTATTATTGATTCAGTATTTTAGTAGATATTGGCCTAGTCAGATTATCTGTTTCTTGTAAGAGTTTTGGTATATTGTGTCTTTCAAGGAATTGTTGTATTTCATCTGGATTATCAAATGTGTGGGCACACAGTTTTTTATAATATGCCTTTATTATCAATTTTTGTTGTCAAGGCTTTATTTTTCAGACCAGTTTTAGGTTTACAGCAAAATTGAGGGGAAAGTACAGAAATTTCCCAATGCTCCTTGACTGAACACATGTATAGCCTCCCCTATTATCAGCGTTCCTCACCAGAGTGATTGATTTGTTATAATCAATTACATTAATAGATTCTAATCACCCAAAATCCATAGTTTATATTAGGGTTCACTCTTGGTTCTGTATATACTGTAGGTTTGAAAAAAACGTATGTTGACATGTATCCATTATTATGATATCATACAGAGTATTTTCATTGCCCTAAAATCTTCTGTGTTCTGCCTATTTGTCCCTACACACAAACATACACACACTAATACAACCACTAATTTTTTACCGTCTCCATAGTTTTACCTTTTACAGGATGTCATATAGTTGGAATCATACAGTATGTAGCCTTTTCAGATTGGCTTCTTTCACTTAGGTATAGGCATTTAAATTTCCTCGATGTCTTTTCAGGCTTGATCATTCCTTTTTAGTGCTGAATAATATTCCACTGTCTGGATGTACCACATTTATTTATCCATTCATCTACTGAAAGATATCTTGGTTGCTTTAAAGTTTAGGCAATTATGAATAAAGCTGATATAACTTTCTATGTACAAGATTTTGTGTGGAAATGTTTTCAACTCTTGAATAAACACCAAGGATTGGTGCTGGATTGTATGATAAGAGTATGTTTAGTTTTGTTAGAAACTGCCAAATTTTCTTCCAACGTAGCAATACCATTATGCATTCCCATTGTAAAAAAAAAAGAGTTTCTGTTGCTCAATATCTTTACCAGCATTAATGTTGTCAGTGTTCTGAATTTTGGGCAATCTATGTATATAGTAGCATCTCATTGTTTGAATTTGCATTTCTCTGCTAAAATACAATGTGAAACATCTTTTTATGTGTTTATTTGCTATCTGTATACTTCTTTATGAAGTGTCTGTAAGGTTTTTACCCCATTTTTTATTATTTGTTTTTTTATTATTAAATTTTAAGAGTTCTTTGTATATTTTGGATAATAGTTCTTATTAGTTGTTATATATAAATATCTTCTCCCAGTCTGTGGCTTGTATTCTTAATATCTTGACGTTGTCTTTTGCAGAACATAAGTTTTTAATTTTAATGAATTTCAGCTTATCTATTATTTCTCTCATGGTCATACCTTTGGTGTGGTTTTTAAAGTCATTGCCATACATAAGGTCATCTAGGGTTTTTCCTGTATTATCTTGCAGGAGTTTATAGTTTTGCATTTTATTTAGATTTATAATTTATTTTAATCTTTGTAAAGGGTTTGAGGTCTGCATCTAGATCTTTGCATGTGAATGTCCAATTGTTTTAGCACTATTTGTTTAAATGACTGTCTTTGTTCAATTATATTGCTTTTTCTCCTTTGTGAAAGATCAGGTGACTATATTTACTTGTCTCTTTTGGGGTTCTCTTTGTTGATCTATTTCTCTATTCTTTTAATACCACATTGTCTTGATTACTGTAGCTTAGTAGTAAGTCTTGAAATCATGATGGTTAGTTTACCAATTTTATTTTTCTTCATTACCCTTCTAATGTTCATAAGATCAGTAATGATTGGCCCTGTTTTTATTTCTTATATTAGCATTTGTATCTTCTCTTTCTTTCTTAGTTTGCCTGACTAGAAGTTTATCAATTTTATTGATGTTTTCAAAGAACTAGTTTTTGATTTGCTTTATTTCCTCTATTTCCTGTTACCAATTTCATTGACTTCTGCTTTAATATTTATTACTTTTCCTATATTTATTTTGGATTTATTTTCTATTCTTTTTCTAGTTTCCTAAGGCGGAAGTCTCTGATTGATTTTAGATCTTCTTTTCTTCCACCACATGCATTCAATACTATGAACTACCCACTCTAAGCACTGTTTTCACTCTACCCCCACAAATTTTGAGACATATTTTTATTTAGTTCAAAATATTTTTTTAATTTCTTTTGAGATTTCTTCTTTGATCAATGTGTTACTTAAAATTGTGTTGTTTAATCTTCATATTTTGATATTTTTTCAGCAATCTTTGTTTTTTCTTCCTACTTTAATTCCACTGTGGTCTGAGCAAAGATTGTATGATGTCTATTCTTTTAAATCAAAGTCTGTTAATGGCCTAGAATGTAGTATAGCTTGTTGAATCTTCTGTGTGCGCTTAAAAAGAATGGACACTGTACTGTTAGACAAAGTATTCTATAATGCCAATGAGACCCAATTGATTGATGGTGCTGTCCAGTACAACTATGTCCTTACTGATATTCTTTCTTCTGGATTTTTCAATTACTGATGGAAGGATGTTGAAGTCTTCAGCTACAATAGTGGATCCATCTATTATTCACACAGTTTTATCACATTTTGTGTTACATATTTTGATGCTTTGTTATTCGAAGCATATACATCAAGGATTGTGTGTCTTCTTGGAGAACTGTTTTTTTTACTACTATGTGACATTACCTGTAACTCAGATTGAAAAACAAAGCTTTTAATCTGACCACAACACTAAGCCAAATAGTGCTGCCAATGCAGAAGCAGCATAAGATACATCTCCTGTCTTCATGAGACTTAAAACCTATTTCAGGATTTAAAACTAAAAACATAATAATAATAATAATAATAATAATAATAATAATAATTGTTATTTTTATTAAAACATTATTATTATTATTAACAGAGCAAGGCAGTCCCTAATCCGGGAGATGCCAAAAACGTTCAAAGAAGGGGAAATCACAGAATGAGAAAAGTGAGATCTTAATGGATCAATAGATGTGATAGAGAACATAATAACACCTTATACATGACAGAGCAATGAGTATAGTCAATTCAAAGATATTAGTGAATTTATTCTAGTTTCACTCACATTCATCATTTTAAAATATCACTGGAATGTTGAGATAAATTAAATTAAGGTAAGACACATGACTTATTTTAAAAATTAGTATGCTATAGTAACTTTAAAACATTGTACCACCAGTCTGCCTCAAATAACAGAAGAATTACTTTCTATCAACTTGTTTATGAGTTCATTGGCAGCCACAGATTTTCTTTTTAGAAACAATGTTTAGCAGAGTGTTTAGAAGTCTATAGCAGGCCACATAAACAGATCAGGCCACAGTGTAAATGAAATATAGCAGTCTATTACCCCAGAACCTATTCACCACATAGAACGGGACCATTTTGGAAAGATGTGTTCTGACTTTGCAGCTGGGATGGTAGCTCTAGAGACTTCTGCTACTTCTAACTTCTCAGGTAGGACACTTCCTCAATTCAAGGTCAAGGATAGTGAATTTCACCATGACTGCCCTCCACAGCAAAGTGAGATAATAAAGATTTTTAAGATAATGTCTGGGAGCAGTAGTGGGGGAAAGAAGAGCTCTTTAGCACAAAACTGGGTTCATCTGCAGAAAGTAAACTTCCCCATTGTTGACATTTAAGTTTTCATAACAGAGTTCTAGGCCTTGGGACTACAGTAGAAAAGGTGACCACTAGTAGAAAGAATGGGAAGTTGGCCTTACTACAGAAGGATTCCTAGCTTAATATGTGCCATATCTTGAAACCCAACAGGAGTAAAATATGAGTCATCAGGAACAGCCATCAGTTATGGTTCAAAACTACAAATTAACACTAATAAAAAGATGTAGACTTAGTATATGTCAGACATGATAAACCAGAGAGATCAGCTTAAGAAACTGAGGCAATCTTCCCATTGTTATGTGGGAGCTCTTGGGAACAGAGCATGGCCAGAATCTCAAGCTGTTACTTTTTCATGAGACGACATTGCCAATGAAGAGGATAAGTCAAGTTCCCTGATGGTTTAAAAAAAAAAAAAAACTCTACATTATTATGTTCAGACCTCTTTCGGTGGCACTCTTTTGTGCTCTTTGAGACCACACCATTATTCCCTAAATTATCATTCTCAAATAACTATGCCCACATTGGATTGGGGTGCAGGAGATGAGAAAGAGGAAGACTGCAGCAATTCCTGCTAAAAAAATTTTTTCTAGACCTTAAAAAGAGTAGTCTCCCTTTATCTGCAGGAGAATATGTTCCTAGACCCCCAGTGGATGCCTGAAACCACAGATAGTACCAAACCCTATATATACTATGTTTTTTTTCCTATACATACCTACCTATAGTAAAGTTTAATTAATAAATTAGAAACAGTAAGAAATTAACAATAACTAATATTAAAATTGAACACATAATAATATACTGTAATAGAAGTTATATAAAAGGCTTTGGAGCCATTACTAAGTAAAATAAGGGTTACTTGAACACAAGCACTATGATACCTCAACAGTCAATCTGATAACCCGGATAGCTACTAAGTGACTAATGGGCAAGTAGCATATACAGCATGGATACACTGGACAAAGAGATGATTCATGTCCCAGGTGGGATGAAGCAGGACAGAGTGAGATTTTGTCACACTACTTACTTTCTGCAGATGAACCCAGTTCTGTGCAAATTACAAATTATTGTTTCTGGAATTTTCCATTTAGTATTTTTAGACTGTGGTTGACAGTAGGTAACTAAAACTAAAGAAAGCGAAGCCATGGATAAGGGGTCACTACTGTAGGTAGACTCTTGCCAATTTATTCTTCTATATTTTGAGGGAGAGATGGGTACTTATTAATGCTGGCCTGTACTGGAATCTAGAATAAATGAATATCTGATTTAACTGTGACAAAAATAAAAAGTATGTATTTACTTATTTCAAGATCTATTAAGTTCAATATTTTAAGGTAACCTGTCTTTGCATAAATTTCAAAGATTCTGTTATTGTTTAAGATGTCTGCTTGATCTCTGAGGTGAATAAGATTTCCCAAAATGTCCACTTTACAAACCAGGAATCAATATGTTTTTTCAATAAAGCCCAAGATAACATCATTGTCCAGGGGGACCCATAAGGTGAGAACCAACACAAGGCGAGGGGCAGCACAGGTTTAGCGGCGTGCCTACTCCCAACTTTCTATTCTCAGATGAGGCAGTTTGTGGCCTAGTCACTCCCAGGATAAAAAGAAAAAAGGAGAGAAAGGTCAATTCAGAGCAGCAGCATGCAGTGATGCAGAGCATACACTGCAAAGCCTGTGGGCAATCTTCACAACCTACAGTGTGACCTTTTCTGTGTGTTTTTCTGTTCATCAACCACCTTCACAAAATACGTAGACTTTGGATTAAACAATATTTAAAAATGTGTATTAGTATAGTGCCTATTAAAGACAAGATAGTAAAGATATGTTAGTTTCTTTAGTTTTTTTCCGGGGTGGTGGTTAACTCAGCTGACTCTTTTTAAGGCGCAGAGTGTTAATTGAGATTTCACTTGGCCTAAGAAATCAGGGCTAAGAAGCAGATGCATTTGTGAGTAGTCAGGGCTTATTTGACCCTTATCATTATTATATGTTTACAAATCTTTTCAGTATTTCATATGTGTAATGCCTTTAATACGAAGTTTGACTACAACAGTGGTTAACTGCACTAATTAGTTGAACTCATAAAAGAATATTTGGAGTTAGTTATCAGAGGCTGACATGTAAATTAATGCAAAGTATATTAAAAAGGTATCTAACTCCAAATGCTTCCTCTTGAAGGAACAATTCACACAACAATTGTATGCACCCCACACTCACTACTCAGAACATCTGCTGACACTTACATACAGAGACACATTAATGATTACAGAGCAAACACTGTGGCTGTGAGGGCACACTCAGGGTTTCCCATGAGGGTATACGTCAGGCCCAGTTTCTAAAGGAAGAGGCATGACAAGGCTATTGTACTGGAACCCAAAGCTTTAACAAAAATTGTAAAGGAGTGAGAAAGAGAAGGATCCTGGCTATTTCCTCTACAGCCCCAATCTCTCATCCTTGCCGATGCCAGTCAGGGTGGGACAAACCCAACCTGTTTCGATAAGGACCTTCATGAGGATCTCAAAGCAGCCACTTTGAGCCTGGGGATAGCAGCCATGTGGGCAAAGCATCATCTGCAGAATTGCCACAAAGGCTCTGGGCATGATGTTAATAATTTGTGTGAGGGAAATGGAAAGTGTACCTTCTGACATGTCAGGGACCTTGCTCCAGAATCATGATTATTCTGTCCACAGCAAAAGAAATGTCCTTTTAATCCTCAGTACAGTAAATTGGGCTTGCATTGAAGCTAAGCATGAGTCTGAACCCAGTGAATTGCTTATCATCGGGAACCGGGGCAGTCAGTTCTCCTCTGATGGTCACGTGAAATAAAAAATGTTGTACTGAATAATCCTGCACAAAGGTAACTGTCATGTCAGAAACTGTGTATGCCTCTTCTAAATTGTCAGATTAACAAACAGCCTTACAGAAAAATTGTCCCTGAGAATGCTCCACCAGCAGAAGGTGAGAAGGTGAGAAGGCACCTTTCCAGCTCCTTCTCACATTGACCATTGTGAGTTTTTTCATCGCTGCCAATCTAATGTTTAAAAATGTATGCTTTTATATTCATTTCATATTAGTGTTGTTTAAAATCTTTTCCTATTTTATTATATTTTTGTATTTTTTTGAACTGTCTATTCTCAACACTTCACTACTAGGATATTAATTGTTTTCTTACTCATTTGTCTGTCACGTGTATCTCATATATTGGAAATAATAAGTCATTTGTCTTTCATCCTTCCTTATGGTGCTTGATAGTTAAGAAAAGTAATCATTTAACCTATTTCCTATTTTCTTTGAAAATACTCGTGGTGGTGCTTGTGGCTGAAGCATTTACCCAGAGATAACTCATGAATTACAGTCCTAAACTTACCCCCAAACTTTGCCAAGAAATATCTCACTTTTTTATTATTTTCGCATCATTCTAGTATATCGATAGTCTTTGGAAACAAATGACATCGTTCTATTTACAGCATTCTGTCTTTAGTAGTGGTATGTTCATTTACAAAATATAGTAAGTCTCGATCACTGAAAATGTCAAATCCTAGAGTTCCACTTTGTGTTGTTCTGTGCTTTGAAATTTACCTCATGAAAAAAAGTTATTAAATACTGATCATTATATACATTTCTGTTACATTAGGATTTAGAGATAAGTTTTGTTTGTAAATAATCCCAAGAACAGTTTTTATGTTTTATTTTCATTTTGAAAACCAGTCAGATTTGCTTCAGCCTCAAAGAGTGTGTTTATGTAAAAGTAAATTAACGCTGGCAGTAAATTGCACTTTCTTTTCTAAACAGGAAATGGGTTAAAAAATTTTTATCACAGAGCATAAATCATGGCACCTTCCTGAACATGTGGACTTTTTTTACGACGAGCCTGAAAATGTATGCAAAATAGTTCTACCTCATATTTATTTTGTAAGTAACTAGCTTGAGCTGAAGGAAGATTGCATACCCTAAGACAAACCACCAGAAATGCTTTGTGGCTCCTGCTCTTCAGCAACTGATCCTTGTACCCCTGAAGCTTTGAGGCTGCACATAGCTGAAAGCAGCACAGGGCAGCAAGCAAAGCAGTCCACACCAGTCCCTGCCTGCTGCTGGATGGCAGAGGAGGCAGCATTCAGCATACCTGTTAGGTGCACTTAGCGTCAGAAAGCAAAAAATAATGCGTCAATCTGGCAATTTCTTTAGCTGAGATATTCAAGCTGGAAACAGATTTGCTTCAAGAGCTCTGACACGCAGTATGTCAGCAACTCCTCTCCCTTTCTACTGAGGAAAAATATAGATTTTAAAACATCCGCCAGAGCTGCCAGCTTACAAGGGAATGAGATATCCAAAAGGAACTGATATGCTATGTATGTATGGAGTAGCCAAGCAACATAGAAACATTCTTTAATTTTAAAAGACTGACTAAAACCAGAAAAAAATATTTTAAAGATTAAAGCCATTTTTGATAAATGCTCAAATTTCTCAAGATCTGCACTTATGAGCTACATAGACAGTACAAGGAACCAGTTGTTTGCCAGTGTTTGCTAACAAACTCCTTCCTGCTTCAAGATGGCATGTCTCTCAACATGACAATCTAAGGAGGCAGGGAAATGACAAAAGAAATGTGGGATTTGTTCTTGATGGAGAGCCTGACTCTCCTTCATCTAAACACAGCACCCCTAGTGCACATCTTTCTCGAAGAGGGATGACATCTCAGGGGCTGCAAGTCAAGCCCAGAGGGGGAAGGAAAGACTAGACTTCATCATTTCATCACAGCATTAAGGTAAACATATAATCTTCTCAAACATTCTTTGTACACAATTTAACATATACCTGTTTTGGGTCCCTGAATGCATACTCTTCGCACATTGGTAAATGAAAATTCATTTCAACAAAATGGCTCAACTGCACCTTCACTGACATGTTCAAAAAACTTACAAGAAGCAGAACTGAGAAGGGAAGATGGTTGACAGGCAGGAGGATCCATAGTTTCACATAATAGCAGAAAGGAATTGTAACAAATGTTTAGGTATAAAATCACAGGATATTCCCTGAAGTTATCTCTGAAAAGAGCAGAGGTTGGAAAATAAGGGAAGAGAAAGTGGAATCGATTATAAATTAATTGCTATAAAAATAAACCCCAGAAGTGAATGCCAACAAGTTTCAAGCAGGTAAAATATATCTGTATTATTCTTACCCTTCTCTGACTAATTTGATAGCCCTGTGCAATAGGAGCTGCTGTCACCGCAGAACCAGGGTCAACCACGAAAAGTCTTTGGTGAGACCAGCTTCCTGCCAGCTCTTCCCAAAGGCCCAGCAGTAATGAGAACTTCACCAACCTGGTAATTCTGCTCAGTCCTCCCAGGTGGCTGGTAGGAAACCCTAGTTAAGATTATGTATGACAGCTGTTTTCCAGTCCAGATATTTGTGTTTTAACAGAAAGTCATGATGAAAAGTCTTCAAGACTTAAAAGCATGAGTCTCAAATGTATAATTTTGGGGTATAAAGAAAGCAGTAAGAAGTCTTTCCAGCAACTTTTATATCATAATGTAAAAATAACCCTATCTTCATAAGGCTAACTTTTGGTATCTCTATTGTGCAAAGCAGGGTAAATCCAAGGTGGCATAAAAGACAAGTAGCATGTAACATTATTCTGTCCATCAGAACTATGCCAGTTTAAATGTTTCAGAGGGTGTTGAAAACAAGTTATAAACAAAGAAAAAGCTTTCTTGAAGGGGGAAACATTACAGATCAGAAGAAAAACTTCTAGAATTTTTACAGTTTATTACAAATTATATGCCCTAGTCTGCCTTTACGTTATGTTCATCAATTCTTCAACGAATATTTTTTATGAAAATAACCAGCTACTTTAAACACACACACACACACACACACACACACACACACACACACACAAATTCAGAAATTAGAATTGCTGTTTTTAAAGCTGATAAAAGTAATAACATATCAGTGTATTCCAAGGGTAAAATTTTCAAGCAGTCATTTTGGATAAGGATGGGAGAAGATGGGAGCTATCACTGTGAATGAGGAACTACTCCAGCACAATCCAAATACTGATTAATAACAAAGGAATTGAATTAGATGCTCAGGGATACTCACTTGGAAATCAAACTCCAATCATCACCCCTGGAAGCATTTCTGGAAAACAGCCCTTTGTATGCAAGCTTTTGTCTTCAAAAGTAGCTGACTAAAACCAAATCAAACCAAAACAAACAGCAGACAGAGGAAGATGAATCCTGCTTGGGCAGACACTGAGAGGAAATCAGTGCCATAAGTCACATTTCCAGGAGCCCCATGGTAAGTGGGCTTTCACCAGGACCACCCTTGTCCCATTCAACAAGACATTTAGATTACTTCTCCACTCCATCAAAAACAGAATAAAACAATCAACAGAGAAAAAACACTTGTTAAAGCTTTAGTTCCTCAATCAAAGCATGCAAGGCATCCAACTAAATCATATGATGAAAGAAAAAAAAGCAAATCTACTTGCTATCTGACAAAACCAAAATAATTTAATGAGAACATGCTCTATGTTTCATGATCTCAAGAGATTATGTTCAATGTGCTATAACCAACTTTCCTATTCATAGGCAAACATGCATTTGTTTTTACAAAATAAGGATTATACTCGCTTATAAAATAGTGATTACGTCCCACTTTTTAAGTACCCAGAGTTATTTCAATCATTTTATAATTATTTGAAACAATTTCAATGGCTACATAACATTAAATCAAAACAATTTCAATGGCTACATAACATTAAATCAAAAGAATTTACTTCACAATTTTCTGTAGGACACTTCAATTGCTTCCCATGTACATTTATATTTATTTTATCTGATTACTTGATAAATGTTTGCCTCACCAGATTATAACCCCTTGTGTTTGTTTTTGGTCATTATTCACATTTAATAGCAGTACCCAAAATATAGTGGGTAGATTACAGAATCTGGTGAATGAATCTATCCTTTGACCCTTGGCTTAAATCAGCCTCATCCACAAAATGTCCCTGATCCCACACACAGCAGTATATACTTGTTTCACTGCTCCCACCCACAGCTGTTTGTGGCCAACACCTGGCCATCGCTTGCACCACTTCACTGGGCTCCATATAAGTCAGGATCTTTGAGCTTTGTGTAAAGTGCAGAGAACACAACTTGAGCTCCCAATGTTCTAGGATGTTTGATGGACTCCATTCTGATTTGAGCTGCATGCTAGGTCGTTCTGGCCAACTTGAAATACAGTTGCCTATGAAGGTGAGAAAACTCTCAGTGGCCCCCTGCCAGACCTGGCTGTTGAAGGAGAGGCTGAGGTCAAACCTCCAGGCAAATTCTGCTGGTCCTGAGCACCCCATGTGGAGGGAGTTTACTATGGGGGATACACCATGGAGATAGTTGGTTCTACCTGCGGCTATACCACCATTGCTGGTTTTATGGATGTAAAAAGGCCACAAGGCCACCCTTGAAGGTTCTGCTACAGGTAGGTGGTGGTCTCCAGGTTGAGTAGGGGAATAGCAGGCACTTAATCTGTTCTGATGGCCTTCCATCCTGACTTTTGATCTTTATGCACTGATTTTCTATTTTAGAGAATGAAGTAAAAGTGAGCATGACAGTTTCCTAAATCTCAACTGCTTTGAGTTGTCAGAGACCCTAGGCTCTACCTTGCTGGAAGGAAAAAGGACTGCCGCTGTTAGTGGAATCAGCTGAAGGCAAGAGCTAGGTATCTTGTAGCCCAGGAGCTGATAGGTAGCCTTCAATTCCTTATACTTTTTAAAGAACCTCCATACTGTTTTCCATAGTAGCTGTAAATTTGAAATCACACTAACAATGGTTCCCTTTCCTCCACATCTTCACCAACACTTGTTTTTTCATTTATTGATGAACGCATCCTGACAGGTATGAGATGACAGCTCATTGTGGTTTTAATTTGCCTTTCTCTTTGATTACTATAGCCTTGTAATATAGTTTGATATCAGCTAGTGTGATAATTCAAACTTTGTTCCTCTTTCTCAAGATTGCCATAGCTATTCGGGATCTTTTATGGTTCCATATAAATTTTTGAATTATTTGTTCTAGTTCTGTGAAAAATGCCAATTGATAGAGATTGTATTGAGTCTATAGATTGCTTTAGGTAATACAGCCATTGATGTATGCTTCCATTTATTTGCATTTTTAATTTCTTTTTCCAATGACATAATTTTTTAGAAAAAGCCTTTACCTCCTTGATTAATTTGATTCCTATGTATTTTGTTTTTGATGTAATTGTAAATGGGATTGTTTTTTAATTTCTCTTTCTGATAGTTCATTATTGGTGTATAAAAAAGCAACTGATTTCTGAATATTAATTTTGTATCCTGCTACTTTACTGAATTCATTTATCAGTTCTAACAGATTTTTGGTGGAGTCTTCACGGTTCTTTCTGTATAGTATCATATCAACTGCAAATAATGACAGTTTTAGTTCTTTCTTTCCAATTTGAATGCCTTTTATTTCTCTTTCTTGTCTCATTTCCGGTGCTAGATCTTCCAATACTCTGTTGAATAGAAGTGATGTAAATGGACATTCTTGTCTTATTCTTGATTTAAGGAAAACATGTTTAGCTTTTCCCCATTGAGTAAGATGTTAACTGTAGGTTTGTCATATATGGCCTTTATTATTGAAGTATGTTCCCCCTGTACCCACTTGCTGGATGCTGTATTATTTTGAATGCTTTATCTATTGATATAATCTATTGATACAATCATATGGTTTTTATTGTTCAATTTGTTAATGTGGTGTATCACATTAATTGATTTGCAGATATTAAACCAACCTTGTATCCTAGGAATAAATCCCACTTGATCATGGTGTATGATATTTTTAACGTATTACTGAATTTGATTGGTTAATATTTTGTTAAGGATTTTTGCATTAATGTTTATCAAGGATATTGGCCTATAGTTTTTTGTTTCTTTGTTTGTAATGGCTTTGCTTTTGGCATCAGGGTAATGGTGGCCTCATAAAAAGAGTTAGGGAACCTTGCCTCATCTTGAATTTTTGGAATAGTTTGAGAAGAATAAATGTTAATTGTACTTCTAATATTTGGAAAAGTTCACCTAGAAAACCATTCAGTCCAGGACTTCTGTTTTTTGGAAGTTTTTTGATTATTGATTCGATTTTGTTGGTGGCAATCAGTCTGTTCAGATTTCCTATTTTTTCTTGACTCAGTCTTGGGAGATGGTACATTTCTAGAAATGCATTCATTTCTTCCAGATTGTCCAATTTGTTGGCAAATAATTGTTCTTAGTATTTTCTTATCATCTTTTGTATTTCTGTAGAGTTTGTAGTTACTTCTCCTTGTTCATTTCTGATTTTATTTATTTGGGTCCTCTCTCTTTTTTTCTTGATGAATGTCATTAAAGATTTGTCAATTTTGTTTAATCTTTCAAAGAACCAGCTCTTGGTTTCATTGATCTTATGTATTATTTTTCTAGACTTTATTTTGTTTATTTCCACTTTGATCTTTATTATTTTCTTCCTTCTACTCACTTTGGGTTCTGTTTGCTGTTTTTGTTCCAGTCCTTTTAAGTGTAAGATTAGATTGCTTATTTGAAATTTTTCTTGTTTCTTGAGGTAAGCCTGTATTGCTACAAATTTCTCTCTTAGGACTGCTTTCACTGCATCCCATAGATTTTGACTCATAGTGTTTTCACTTTCATTTGTCTCTAGGTATTTTTTTATTTTTCCCTTGATCTTATTGTTAACCTGTTCATTGTTTAGTAGCATATTCTTTAGCCTCCATGTGTTTGTATATTTTCCAGTTTTTTTTCTTGCAGTTGATTTCATAAGATTGTGGTCAGAGAAGAAGCTTGACATAATTTTAATCTTCTTAAATTTATTGAAACATGTTTTGTGGCCTAACATGTGGTCTATCATGGAATATGTTTCATGTGCTTCTTTGGGGTGAAACGTTCTAAAAATATCTGTTAAATATAATTGGTCTAGTGTGTCATATAAGGCTGCTGTTTTCCTTTTGATTTTCTGTCTGGAAGATCTGTCTATTGGTGTCAATGAGGTGTTAAAATCTCCTCCTATGAGTTTACTTCTGTCAATCTCTCCCTTTTACATCAGTCGATAATTGCTTTATATATTTAGGTGCTCCTATGTTGAGAACATATTTGTTTACTGGGGTTATGTCCTCTTATATCGATCCCTTTATCATTTGTCTCTTATTATAGCCTTTGTTTTAAATTTTATTTTGTCTGATATAAGCATAACTACCCCAACTTTTTTTCATTTTAATTTTCCTGAAATACTTTTTTTCATCCCTTTACTTTCAGTCTGTGTTTCCTCCAATCTGAAGCAGGTCTCTTGTAGACAGTATAGGTCTTCTTTTCTTACCCATTCAGCAACCCTGTTTTTTTGATTGGAGCATTTAATCCATTTACATTTAAAGTAATTATTGATAGGTACATAGTTATTGCCATTTTATTATTCATATTTATGAGATATTCTCCCCATCTTTTTACAAAAATTCCCTTAACATTTTTTAAAATTCTGGCTTGTTTGTGATGATTCCTTCAGCTTTTTCCTGTCTGGGAAGCTCTTTATCTCACCATCAATTTTAATTGGTAGCCTTGCTGGGTTGAGTAGTCTTTATTTTAGGTCCTTGTTTTTTATCATTTTGAATATTTCATGCCAGTCCCTTCAAGTCTGCAAAATTCTGTTGAAAAATTAGTTGAAGAATTAACATTCTTATAAGAATAACCTTATAAGTAACTAGCTGCCTTTCTCTGCTGCTTTTAGGATTCTCTGTCTATCTTTAATCTTTGGCATGTAAATGATGATATGTCTTGATATGAGTCTGTTTGGATTCCTCTTGTTTGAGACTGCGCTTTCTGGACTTGTATGTCTATTTACTTCACCGTATTAGGAAAGTTTTCTGTTAACCTATTTCTTCAAATAGGTTCTCAAGCCCTTGTTCTGACTCTTCTTCTCTATGGTGAGAATATTGGTAGGCCTCTTAAACTTTCCTCAGTTATTTAAATCCTTTTTTTTCTGTTGCTGTTCTGACTAGGTGTATCCTGCTACCTTGTCTTCTAACTCACCTATTTGCATAATCTAATCTTATTGATTCCTTCTAGTGTATTCTTCATTTCAATAATTGTATTCTTTATTGCTCACTGAGTTTTTTAATTTTTTCAGGATTTCTATGTTCTTTTTCCTGCTTACTATCTCTCTATTGAAGTCCTCACTGAGATCACCTATTCTCTTCTTCACTTCATTAAGCATTCTTATAACTAGTGTTTTGAACTCTATCTCTGGTAGGTCACTTGCCTCCATTTCATTTCATTTCTTTTTTTTTTTTTGGAGTTTTCTGTTGTTTTATTTGATGCATGTTTCTCTCTTTTCTAATTTTAGTTGCCTCTCTGTTTATTTCTATGTTATATCTCCCAGTCTTGGCCAGGTGGCCTTATGTAGTAGGTGTCCTGTGTGCCCACTGGCGCAATTTTCCAATCACCTACTTTGGGAACTCCGGGTTTGTTCCTTGTGTGGGCTGTGTATGTTCTCTTTGTGTGTTTTGAAGTTAAGCCTCAATTTCTGTTAATACATCAGTGCATGGGGTTAATTCTCAGGCTGTGGGGATTGGCCACACTCACCAGGTATGAGTTGCTAGGGGCTGACCCCTCAGAGTGGTATTCACCCCAGCAAGTTTGTGCACCTCTTGGGACCACCTTTTGGGTATGTCACTTATGGGGCTAGTCAGGTGGTGTTCTCTTGTGGTCTGACACCAGCCTGCAGGTATTTTGATTCTGTGGCCCCTTGGGAGGGGTTCCCAGGTAGACCAAATTCAGCTACTGCTTTTGATTTCTCAGGGCTACCTGGTAGGAGCCACAAAGTAATCTGCACATGGTTGCTGCCTATGCTGGATCTGGAGGCAAATGGGAGAGATCACAGTGCAAGCCAAGTTTGGTTACCCCCACTAGCAGGCCGGGGTGGGTTAATGAAAGGACCAGTATACCACAAGGCCTGAGGCTAACTGCCAGTTGCTTGTGAGACTCTGCAGCTAAAAAGAGCCTTTTAGTAGTACTTGAGTTCCAGGCCAGGAAATTGCACATGGGATATTCCAGAAAAACCACCAGGGAGGACTAGAGGGGTGTCACATGCCATTTATTACTCACAGGGAAGGGAAGCTTCGGCAGCAGCTGGTTGGAGCTGCAAGAAAAGGCACCCAGCCAAAGGCAAGAAATATTTTTATGCCCACAAGCAGAAAGAGGAGTAATCTCATAAGGGGAGCAGCCTCCTTCTCAGGCAGATGGGAGTAAGATGTGCTGCTTGGTTACAGGAGCAGATAATGTCCATGAGAGCAGCAAAAACGTCCTTAGAAACAGGCACTGGCGAAAGCCCTTTGTGTACTGCCTTCATTGGCTGCTGGCCGCACAGCTAGCTGTTTTCTGAGTATGTGAACAGGCTATGTTCTGAATTAACCTCGTAGGCAGGGGCCCACAGAGTCACTGGGGTAAAGTGAGCAGATTTCCCCAGTCCAATGCAGATTCAGGTTTTGTACCAGTGCTGAATCTGTGGCTTCCTGCAAAAGTCTCAGATTACAGGAAGGGCAGCTGCTGCCTGCCTCGGGCCCACAGACATCCAAGATCTGTTCAAGAAATACTGTAGCTCTGCATGGGGCTTGTGACATGCCAGCTAAGTCTCTCCCGGGATGCACAGGCTATGCATGGGTTGTGCAAGCTGAAAGTTATTGTTTGCTCTTTTTTGGCCCAGGGAAAGCACAAGGTGGTGCTGGTTGCCTACAAATGAGCTTGCCACTGGCAATTTGTGGGCTCAGTGGTATGGGGTTTTGGGGAGACATGGGGCAGAACTAGTTGATTTTGTCAGACCAATGCAGATTCAAGATTGTTGCCAGTGCTGAGCCTGTGGCCTCTGGCAAAATTTTCACAGCAAAGCCAGCCACCATTTGCCTTGAGCTTATGAACACCCAAAATCTGCCAAGAGATTCTGTAGCTCAGGCTGGCATTGGCCCACCACCAAATTCTCTCCCAAAATGCACAGGCCAGACATGGGCTGTGGGACCTGAGAGCTGCTTGCTGTTCGATTTATGGCCTAAGGAAAGCACAGGGTGGGATGGCTGCCTGGCAATAGGCTTGCCTGGGTAATTTGTGGGTGGGGAGCTGTGGGGCAGGGCATGGTCTCAGAGAGACATGGGATGGAGCAAACCCATCCTGTCGGGCCAATACAGATTCAAAATTGCTGCCAGTGCTGAATTTGGGATTTCTGAAAATTCACAAATCCCAGTGAGGCCAGCCATTGCCTGCCTCAGGCCTGCAGACCCCACAATCTGCCCAAGAGACATTGCAGCTCAGGCGGGCATCCGTGGCCCACCAGCAAAAGTCTCCCCCAACATGTATGGACCACACAAGCCAAAAGCCATTGCCTACCTTTGAATGCTGGCCCTTAAAAATGCTCAGGGTGAAGCTGGCTTCCTGGCAACAGGCCTGCAGCTGGCAATTTGTGAGCTGGATGGAGCAGGGCCCCAGGGAAACAGGGTGAGGCAGGCGGCTCTCACCGAGCCAATGCAGCTTCAAAATTAGCCGTTTAGGGGAAGAGTTCAACACATGTGTGGGGATGACTCAGAACATAGCCCCTCCACATACTCAGAAGACTGATAGCTGTCCAGCCAGCAGCCAGGGAAAGCAGAACACAAAATGCTTTCAGCAGTACCTACTCCCAAGGATGTTTTCCACTGATCCCATGGATGTTATCTGCTCCTATAACCAAGCAGCATATCTTGCTCTCATCCATCTGAGGAGGTGGCTGCTCCCCCAGTGAGATATTCCCTCCTCTGGCTGTGGGTACAAAAAACTCTGTTTGTACTTGGTCAGGTGCAACCTCTTTCTGCAGCTCCGACCAGCCACTGCTGAAGCTTCCCTGCCTCATGACTAATAAATGGCATTTCTCAGCCCTCTGGTCCTTCTGGTGGTTTTTCTGGAATATCCAAACCCAGGTGCAAGTTCCAGGTATGGTGATCCTGCATTACAACAGGCAAGATGGCACCTGTCTATAAACTACCCCAGAGGTGGGCTTGATAAAGTGACAATGGCAACTGTCCCTCTAGTCCTTGCCCTGGTGCCACACTTCTCAGTCTTTTCCCATATGTCTCTTCCACCTCTTGAGTTGCTGACTCACCCCCAGAACCCAAGGAGAGTGTCTGAGGGTGAGTGAGTCTGTGTGTGGGACTTTTAAGAAGACACTGAGTTTTGAGGTTTCTTACATCTCACCCAGATGACCAGAATCTCCACTAATTTTTACAGTCAGATTTTGTGGGAGCTCCTCTTCCTGGGACTGGAACCATGGGCTGGGGAGCTCCTATGTGGGACTAAGACCACTTGTTCCTTCAGTGGGGTGGCCTCTGCAGCCACGATCTCCCTTCTGTTGCTCAACTACCATGTGCTGTTGATGAACCAGGCTCTCACCCCTCCTACCTATCCTGATATGGCTTTTTCTTTATATCCTCAGATATATGTGTTATGATCAGCTAGACTTTAGATGGTTCTCCAAGTTGATTGTTTTATAGTTTGGTTGTAATTTTAAAGTGGTCTTGGGAAGTGGTTAACCTCACTTTTACCTAGCCTGCCATCTTGTTTGTAGTTACCCATCTCATAATTTTTAAATGTAGAGGTTGCAGCTGTAGCTTGAGAAAGCAAGTCTTCTATTTCTTTTTAAGCCAACAATACATTGTTCTCTATGTCATACTATTCAGCATGAATGGAGAGCCTGGTGCTGAACAAGTTCTCCCTAATCACACTGAGTAGTATAGGCCAGTACCTCAGAGAAGGAAGGAAACCAATTTTATATATAATTTTCTTTTTCTCTGAAAAAAAACTCATTTAACATTTCTTGATGGACAGATATGCTGGTGACAGATTCCCTCAATTTTGTTTTAATCTAGAAAGTGTTTATTTCTTCTTCATTTTGAAGGAAACTTTTGCTGAATACAAAATTCTAGGTTGATATTTTCTTTCTTGCTTGCATGGTTTCTGAAGAGAAGTCTAAAATAATTGTTATCTTTGTCTCTCTAAAGATAAGGTGTTTTTCCCTCCCTAGATTCTTTTCAAGATTTTCATTTTCTCTTTACTTTTTCTACAGCTGAATATGATATGCATAAGTATCAATTTTTTGGTATTTGCTGAGTTCCTGGATATGTGATTTGGAGTTTATCATTAATTGAGGAAAATTCTCAGCCATAATTATTTCTGATACTTCTTTTCCTTTCTCCTTTTTTGCTTCTTTTGGTATTCCTATTTTGTGTATGTTATACCTTTTAAAAGCGTGCTACACTTCTTGAACATTCTATTCCATTTCTTTCCCTTTATTTTCTTTGCTTTTTAATTCGGGGTGTTATATTGATATATCTTCAAACTCACTGATTCTTTCCTTGGCATATTCAGGTTATTAATAAGTGCGTTTTTCATTCCTGTTACAGTGGGGTTTTTTCTAGCATTTTTTTTTTATTCTTAGAGCTTCTATCTCTCTGCTTACATTACTCATTTGTTCTTGCATGTTGTCCACTTTTTTCATTAGAGCCCTTAGCATATTAATCACACATATTTTAAATTTCTAGTCTGATAATTTCAAAGTTTCCCTCATATCTGAGTCTGGTTTGATGTTTGCTTTATCTCTTCAAGCTATGTTTTTTCCCTTTTTAGAATGCTTTGTAATTTTTGTTTAAAATGGACATGTTGCAGTAGGTAAAAGGACTGAAGCAAATATGCTTTTTCTTTTAGATTATTATTTATTTATTTATTTATTTATTTATTTATTTATTCTCCCCACTCTCCCACCTCCACCCCTGATCTACGATGTTTCCATTTCCACTTAGAAACTGGATCTCTGAAAGCAGGGCATCTCCTCCCATGTGCTTGCAGCACACACCTGGGACCTGGCACACCCAGGGGGCCTAGAGCACCTAGGACCTGGGAGCACCCAGGACCTGGCACACTCAGGGTATGGGCTCTGGCTCCACTGGGGCTCAAACCCAGGACCTTCTGCATGTAAAGCAGATGTGATAACTACCCCACAAGTATGCTTTTAATGTAAGGTTTTATACATCTGGCTATAAGTTATATTGTGTTTACTCTTTGACGTGACTACAGATGTTAGAGGCTAAAATTTCCTCCCTGTACTTATTTTTTTCTTCCCTATTATTTCTGGATTTTATTAGAAACTTCTTAAATAAGATTTGAAGCTTACCAGTAAAAATCTCCTGTTATGGTTATTTAAAAAAAAAAAAGTTAACACCAATCCTTCTCAACTCTTTGAAAAAATTTAACAGGAAGGCACGCTTCCAAAATCATTTTATGAAGTCAGCATTATCCTGATACCAAAGCCAGATAAGAATATTATAAGAAAATTATAAACCAATATTCCCAATGAATACAGATGCAAAATTTCTCGACAAATTAATAGCAAATTGAATTCACTAACACATTAAAAGAATCATAGAATGTGATCAAGCAGGATGAAAGGATAGCTCAATATATGCAAATCAATAAATGCAACACATCAGACAGAGAAAGACAAATACTGTATGATGTCACTTTTATGTGAAATTTAGAAGAGCCAAACTCATAAAAACAGAAAAAAAGATGATTGCCAGGGACTGAGGAATGGGAGAATTGGGGAGATGTTGTTTAATGGTACAAACTTGTAACTAGAAGATGAATAAATTTTAAAGATCTATTATACAGTATAGTGATTATAGTTAATACTGCATTATACATTTCAAAGTTACTAAGAGACTAAATTTTAAATGTTCTCACCACAAAAAAGAAATGATAATTATGTGATGTATTCTAATTTATAAATGTATCAAATCTACATGTTGCATACCTTATACTTACACAGTGTTATATGTCAATTATATCTCAAAAAAAAGTTGTTAATTTTTAGTTTTTACAGCTTTTTCTTTTTGTGAAGAGAGACGTGATAACTTCCAAGTTGGTAACCAAGAGTCTCATTTGGATGTTTTTTAATGATGCTTCACATATTCTTAAAAATATCTTTTGATGCACATGTGCATGCATTTCTGTTACCCGAGGAGTGAAATATCTGGGTTTTAGGATATACTGAACTTTGCATTCATATCCAAACACAGTATACTCCCTCCAGCTGTAAATGAGAGTTCTCATTGTTCTGCATTCTCACCAATACTTAGTATTGTCAGTCTTTTTAATTTTAACTGTTCTGGAGGATGTATGGTGGCATCTCAATCAAATTTTCATTTTTATTTACATGGTTATTATTGAAACTGAATACCATCTGAATAGTTTACTTCATAAATTACCTGTTTGATCTTCTATCTATTTCCCTATTTGACTGTCTTTTTCTTATTGATGTGTATGATTTCTTTATATAGTCTGAATGTGAGCCCTCTGTCAGTTTTATATGTTGCATATATCTGTTTCCACTCTGGGACTTTCCTCTTCACTTTCTAATGATTTCTTCTAATAAATAGAAATGCTTAATTTGAATGTCATCCAATTTACCAACCTTTCCTTTATAGTTAGTGTTTTTTGTGACCTGTTTCAGAAATCTTCCTCTACATCAACATTATAAAAATAAATTATCTTATGAAAGCATTTTTTAAAATTCACATTTAAAGTTACATTTTGTAATTAATTTTTGTGGATGGTAAAGATGGTTTTCAGGATTTGCTTTTTTACATATGGCTATCTAAATGATCTTCAATATATTTTTGTCAATAATCTACAATACTTCCTTTGTCATAAGTAATATGTCCACATATGTGTAGGTCAGTTTGGGGGCTCTGATCTTTTCTCCTGGTCTAGTTTCTAATTTGTTTCAATATTCCTGTCTTAATTCCTGTAGACTTCTATTGCCTTTTTATCTATAGAATAGTTTCATATTTAATTGATCTTTATGAATGTCTTGGCTTTTATTGGCCCTTTTCATCTTATAAACTTTTTTAAAATAAAATATATATAGGAGTTTATTTAAGTCAAAACTGACATCAATTGCTAAGAAGCAAGATCGTCAATGTTTCATAATGAATATAAATTTTAGAATCAAATGGTAAATTTTTACGTTAAAAGCCCTACCTACTGGGGAAATGAATAAAGAAGAGAATCAAATGATAATAAGTGGAAGCATATATATGCTCATGGATAAGAAAAAGTTCAAACTACCCAATGCAACCTATAGAGTCAATGTAATTTATATCAAAATGCCAATGTCATTTTTCACAGAACTAGAACAAATAATCCAAATAGTAATATGGAATCACAAAGACTCTGTATAGACAGAGCAATCTTGAGAAAGAACAAATTTGGAGGCATTATGCTAGCTGATATCAAACTATACTACAAGGTTATAATAATCAAAACAGCACAGTACTGACATAAAAACAGACACATTGGAGGGAGAAAAAAAATGGCATAGATGATGGAGGCTCTGTTCATCTTTCTGGCAACCAAATTGGGGTTGTGATAGAAATGAGGATCAAACAGCAAAGAAGGTCACCTGGGATCTAGATGAATAAGCCATACAACTAGGGAGAAATCTAAGAAATCACCCTGCAACAGCAGAAAGAGGACAAGGAGAGGATGTGGGGCTGCCCAATCCTGGGTGGCTGAGTGGGATGGAGGCTGTGACAGCTGCAGACACCTCTTAGAGGATCCCTGTCTGCAAATGGACTTTCAGAGGGATGGACCTGCTTGCTCTGAGCACCAGTGATTGTTCGGCTATGCAGGGACTTATAGGGGGACACTAAGTTGTCAGAATGAGGGTCGAGGCAAGACTCACTCTGTACAGAAATGCCATCAGTATCCATTGTTCCCTCCCACTTCCCAGTCCACAAACTCAGCACCGCCATAGTGAAGACGTCATCAAACGGATAACAAGTAGCTCCACCCATAACATTCCCTGAAACTCTGCCTCCTCCAACTCACTGCCCCACCAAAGGCACATTCAGATGTATGCTCTGCAAGTTAGGTGCTCCTTGCTGAGCAGCTTCTAGACTCACATTGGTGGCAACTGGCCTCAGTTTCTGGTGTGGCCTTTTGAGGCAACTATAAGCACAGCATCTGTGGATTGCTTGCTGAATCTTAACACATGACCCTGAAGAGGCACAGGCTAGGGCTAAATTTGTCCTACAGCTGAACCCCTCTCAGGGCTGTGCCACTGGACACCTACCACATTAAGCCACACTAATGAAACTGGGAGACTTAAGAGCTTTGCTTAGTTCATAAAAACAGACACAGAAAGGCAGCCAAAATGGGAATACAAAAAAGCAGAAAACAAACCATATGAGAGAACAGAACAGAGATCCAGAAATAATAGAGTCAAACAATCTACCAGATGCAGAGTTCACAACACTGGTTTTAAGATGCTCAATGAACATATGAGAAGTGTAGTGGAATTCAGTGAGAACTTTAACAAAGAGATTTTTAAAAAAGTAAAAATGGAAATGGAAATTATAAAAAATAACCAGTCAGAAATGAAGAACACATTATCTGAGATAAGAAGTATATTAAATAGAATAAACAAAATGACTAAATAAGAGGATCAAATGACATATAGAGGATGAGAAAGCCAAGGACACTCAATCAGAATGGCAAAAAAAAGAAGGCAGGACTATAACAATAATTTAAGGAGCCTATGGGACACTATTAAATGTAAAATTATTATAGGGGTACTTGAAGGAAAACAAGTTGTTGAAGAGCTATTTGAAGAAATAATGATGAAAAACTTCCCTAATCTGGTGAAGGAAATAGACATAAAACCCCAGGAAGCTCAGAGAGTCCCAAAAATCAGAAACCCAAAGAGGCCCACACCAAGACACATCACATTTAAAATGCCAAAGTTTAAATACAAAGAGAAAATCTTAAAAATGGCAAGAGAATAATAGTTACCTACAAGGGAGCAACCATAAGACTGGCAGCTGATTTCTCAAAAGAAATTATGCAGGACAGAAGGGTTTGACACAAAATACTCAATGTGATGAAAACCCAGGACCTACAATCAAGAATACTTTATCCAGCAAATATTTAGAGTTGAAGGACAGATAAAGGGCTTCCCAGATAAAAATGAACTAAAGGAATATATCATCACCAAGCCAGTATTACAGGAAATGTTAGAGGGACTTCTTTAAGAAGAAAAAAACATGTATCAAAAACAGGAATAAAAAAATGTTAATAACTACATTCCTATCAACAAGTAATTCAAATAGAAAAGAAATAAGTGTTTCATCCAAAAGACAGAGTGACTGAATGGATAAAAAAAAGATCCCTATATATGTTGCCTATAAGAGACTCATTTCAGATTAAAAGACACACACAGAATAAAAGGAAGGAATTGGAAAAAGATTTTCCCTTGATAGACCTATAGGGTATTGCACTGAACGAAATGGGTCAGATAAAGAAAGACAAATATATCACGATTTCACACACATATGGAATCCTAAGAACAAAATCAACAACAACAACAAAAGCAGAAATAAACTCATAGATATAGAGAATATTTAGAGGGATACTAGATGGAAGGGGAGTTGGGGGAGGGAAGGCAAAGAAATTAAGAGGTACAAATAGATAGTTGTAGAATAGACATGGAGATGTAGAGTGTACCATAGGGAAGATGGTTAATAATATTGTAATAAAGATGTAAAGGGTAAGAGGGGTACTAGATTTAGTGGGGTGATCCCTTTATAAGTTATGTGGATCTCTGATCCCTGCTATACAACTGAAACTGATACATTATTGTATACCAACTATAATTGAAAAAACTCATTGAATTGTACAATGTAAATTCAAGCAAGTAATTGTTTATTATATTTCAATAAAGATGGGGAAAAAACAGACATGTAGATCAATGGAACAGAATAGAGAGCCCAGAAATAAACCCATGCCTCAATGGTCAATTAACTATAACAAAGGAGGCAAAAATGGGGTAAAGATAGTTTATTCAATAAATGCTGTTGGGAAAACTGGACAAATACATGCAAAAAAAACCCTAAATCATCTTCTTTCACCATATACAAGAATCAACTCAAAATGGATTAAAGACTTATGGAAGACCCAAAACCATAAAACTCCTCAAAGAAAAGATAGGTAGTAAACTCTATTGACATTGTTTTCTGTAATATTTATTTTTTATTTATTTCCTTGGGCAAGGGAAATAAAAGAAAAATTAAACAAATGGGACTACATTAAACTAATAAGTTTAGCCCAGCAAAGAAAATCATCAACAAAATAAAAAGACAACCTATTGAATGGGAGAAGATATTTGCCAATGATAAATCCAATAAGATGTTAATATAAAACAATTATAAAAAAACTCATACAACTTAAGAACTAAAAAGCAAATGATCCAATTAAAAATTGGGCAGAAGACCTGAGAGAACATACAGATTGCTCATAGACATATGAAAAGATGTTCAACGTCACTAAATCATCAGAGAAGTGCAAATTAAAACCACAAAGAAATATCACCTCACACCTGTCAGAATGGCCATCATTGATAAATCAACAAACAATAAGTGTTGGCAAGGATGTGGAGAAAAGGGAACACTCATACACTGTTGGTGGGATTGCAAATTGGTGCAGCCACTATAAAAAACAGTATGAAGTTTCTTTAAAATTTTTAAAATAGAACTACCATATGACCTAACAATTCAACTTGTAGGTATTTATCTGAAGAAATAAAAAACACTAATTTGAAAAGACATATGCATCCCTATGTTCATTGTAGCATTATTTACAATATCCAAAATATAGAAGCAACCTAAGTGCCCATCGATATTTGGATAAAGAAGAGGTGGTATGTATGTATGTGTGTACACACACACACACATATATATATATATACCTACACACACACACACACATACATATACATACAGTGGAATATTACTCAATCTTTAAAAGAGAATAGAAATATTTAAACGAGAAAGAACCTAGAGCGTGCTAAGTGAGATAAGTAAGACAGAGAAGACAAAAACCATAGATTTCACTTATATGTGGAATCTAAAGAACAAAGTAAACAAACAAAATGAAAACAGACTCATAGATTCAAAGAACAAACTGATGCACATAGTTTTTCAGATGGGAGGAGGGTTGAGGAATGGACAGAAAAGGTGAAGGGATCAAAAAGTAAAAATTGGCAGTTATAAAATAGTCACGAGGATGTAAAGAACAGCATAGGTAATATAGTCAATAATGTTGTAATAACTATGTATGGTGCCACGTAGGTACTAGACTTATGGGATGATCGCTTCGTAAATTATACAAATGTCTAATGACTGTGCTATACACCTAAAACTAATATAAAATAATATTGATTGTCAATAGTAATTGAACAATTAAAGAAAATAACTCAACATGAGTTGAGTTGATCATGAACTGAATTATTAGAGCTTAAACTATAAAAGCATCAGAAGAAAATATAGGAGTAAGTCTTTAAAACCTTTCATTAGGCATTACCTAGATATCACACCAGAAAATACAAGTATCAAAAGAAAAATAGAGATAAATTGAAATTCACCAAAATCTGAAAATTTTATACTGCAAGTGCTATCATCAAGGAAGTGAAAAAAAAACACAGAAAGGGAGAAAATATTACAAGTCATATATTAGATAAGACATTTGTATCTAGAATATGTAAAGAATTCATACAACTCAACAATAAAACAAAATAACACAATTTAAAAATTAATCAAGTTACCCCAATAAATTTAATTAAAAAATAAATGTCAAAGTATTTGAATAGTCATTTCTCGAAAGGAGATATACAATAAACATAGAAAAAGATGCTCAACAGCACTAGTCATTAGAGAAATGCAGATCAAAACCACAGTAAGGTATCATTTTATAAACACTAGGATGAATATAATAAAAAAACATTCAATAACAAGTGTTGTAACATGTGAAGTCTTTGGAACCTTTGCATACTACTAGTGGTAATAAAATGGTGCAACACTTTTTGGAAATTTCTCAAAAAGTTAAACAGAGAGTTACCATATAACCCAACAATTTTGCTCCTAGGTTTATACCCATGAGAACTGAAAATGTATGTCCACACAAAAATTTATACATAGATGTTAAATAGCCCCAAAGTGGAAATAATTGAAATGTCTATCAACTGATTAATAAACAAATATACTATGTGCATACCATGGAATTTTATTTGAGTAATGAAGTACTGACACACACTGCCGTCTGTGTGGACCTTGAAAACATTATGCTAAGTAAAAGAAGCCATTTCCCTAAGTTCACATATAATATGATTCCATTTATATAATATGAAGTATTTATATGAAGTATTGGAATAGGAAAATCTATGGAGACCTAATATACATTAATGGTTGTTTAGGACTGAGGCAAGGAGGGAACAATTGTGAATGACTGCTAATGGATATAGATTTTCTTTTAAAGAGGACAAAAATAATCTAAAATTAGATTCTGATGATATTTGCACAATTTTATGAGTACACACACAAAAACATTAAATAGTATGTTTTAAATGCATAAATTGTATTGTGTATGAATTATGTCTTGATGAAACCATTTTTTAAACTTATGAAACATGTAGAATCCTGGGATGTTTTAACTCTGAGAATGTTTAGATTATTTTATTTTACAGGAATTTGATATGTTATTTCTTCATTCAACAAATATCTAAGTACCCTAGTGAATGCTAAGATATAATGATGATCAAAAACAGATTTAATATCTTACCTCTGGAGTTTATAGTCAAATAAATGAATGTAAAAGTGAAACTATAATAAATATTCCAAAAGTATGTACACAAGAGGAAACAACAGGAAGATTTGACCCAAGTATGTTTTTTCTTAAGTATGACATATCTGAAGCCTGAAGCATTTCACTGAAGACAGGTAAAAAATGTGTTTCAGATAGAAGACACAACATGAAGAGGCCCAAGAAAAAGTGTAAAAGGTAGACAGTGGTGCAGAGACAATGAGAGGAAGCATAGGGCAAGCTAAAATGAAGAGAGATGCTGGTTTATGCAACCCCTTAAAGCCCATGTTACCAATTTTGTGTTCATCTTCAGGGTATTAGAAAATCACTAAATAGGTTGTTAATGCAATGAGATGTCACTTTGAAAAGATTACTCTGCCTTTTAACTCCTTCTTGGGGTCTTTTGTTTCCCAGGGTGTGCACCAGTATCTCTTTAGCTGCTTCTTTACAAAAAGTAAATGATATGCAAGAAATGAATATCCAAGTGACACGAGGGGCAGCAGCAAAAATTTGTGGTGGAAGAAGGTAAACTGCTTTTAATTTCCTAGAATTTTTTGTTATTTCTTTCTCATAAACATAATTGACCTTTTGAATACTTTGAAGATATTGTTATACTTATTTTTAAGGCTTTTCCTGCTTGCTATATTAACTGTTTTTTTAGGCATTAATTCTCTTTATTGCATTTCTTTCTTCTTTCCTGATGTATTTTCTCAAATGTATGGTGATTTTCTGTATTCTCTTTCTGTGTTTGAGTATCTTTACTTGTTTGTTTGTGAACACAGCTTGCTGACAATGACTATGGGAACAAATTAATGTTATTCTAATAATATTAGAAAAAGTATGTTAGTAGTTTACAGTTAAGAGGAACTTCCCTGCCTCTCCAACTTCAGAAACCACAGGATCTGCTTTATCCTGATAGCAAATATCACTGTTGTGTATTGCTCATTCTGAGCAGAAACTGGCCAAACTGCAAGAAAACTACAGACCAATATCTCTCATGAACACAGATGCAAAAATCCTAAATAAGATACTAGTGAACCAAATACAACATATTAAAAAGGTTCATGATCAAGTGGGATTCATTCCGGAAGCACAGGGATGGTTCAATATATGCAAATCAATTACTATGATATACCTCATAAACAAATTAAAGAAGAATCATATAATCATATCAATGGATGCAGAAAAACCCTTTGACAAGATACAGCACCCATTTATGATCAAAACACTTAACAAAATTGATATAGAAGAAAAGTACCTTAACATAATGAAGGCCATATAAGACAAACCCTCAGCCAACCTTATATTTAATGATGAAAAACTAAAAACCTTCCCTCAAACATCAGGAACAAGGCAAGGCTGTCCACTATCACCACTCTTATTCAATATAACATTGGAGGTCCTAGCAAGTGCAATCAGACAAGAGAAAGATATAAAAGGCATCCAAATAGGAAACGAAGAAGTCAAACTGTCACTATTTGCAGATGACATGATTCTATATATAGAAAACCCTAAAGACTCCATAAGAACACTACTAGAAACAATATAGAAAAGTTTCTGAATATAAAATCAACATTCAAAAATCCATAGCATTTCTACACTCTAACAACAAAGTGTCAAAAAAAGAAGTGGAAAAATAATTTTTTCCACAATTGCAACAAAAAGAATAAAATATCCAGGAATAAATCTAACAAAACATGTGAAGGACCTATATAATGAAAACTACAAGACCCTATTAAAAGAAATCGAAGAAGATACAAAGAAATGGAAAGATATTCCATGTTCTTGTATTGAAAGAATCAACATAGTTAAAATGACCATCTTAGCTAAAGCATTATACAGATTTAATGCAATCCCCATCAAAAGTTCATTAGCATTTTTTAAAGAAAGAGAACAAAAAATCATCAGATTTGTATGAAAGCACAAAAGACCTCGAATTGCCAAAGCCATCCTGAAAAAAAGAATGAGGCTGGAGACATTACTCCGCCCAACTTCAAATTATACTACAAAGTGACAGTAATCAAAACAGCATGATATTGGCAGTAAAACAGACACACAGACCAGTGGAACAGACTCAAGAGTCCAGAAGTAAACCCATATTTATATGGGAAAATTATTTTTGACAAAGAAGCCAAAAACATACAGTGGAGAAAGGAAAGCCTCTTCAATAAATGGTGCTAGGAAAACTGGAAAGCCACCTGCAAAAGAATGAAGCTAGATTGTTGGCTATCACCACACACCAAAATTAACTCAAAATGGATTAAGGACCTGAATATAAGACCTTAAACAATAAAATGCATAGAATAAAACATAAGAACTAAACTCAAAAACGTTAGACTTAAAGAATATTTTATGAATTTGACCTCAAAAGCAAGGGAAGTAAAAACTAAAATAAATGAATGGGACTACATCAAACTAAAAAGCTTCTACTCAGCAAAAAGGAATTGTCAACAAGGTAAAGAGACAACCATCAGAATGGAAAAAATATATTTGCAAGCAACACCTCTGATAAGGGCCTAATATCCAAAATATACAAAGAACTCATACAACTCAATAACAACAACAACAACAAAAAAAACACAAATGATCCAATAAAAAAATGGGCAGAGGACTTGAATAGACATTTCTCCCTAGGGGACAACATACAAATGGCCAACATATATTTGAAAAGATGCTCAACATCACTAGTTATTAGAGAAATGCAAATCAAAACCACAATGAGATACCATCTCACACCTTTTAGAATAGCTATAATCAACGAGACAAGTAATAACATCTCTATTTTTTGCTAAACTCTTAAAAACTGAAATGTTAAATGAATAGTCAGTCATAAGAAGCAACTTTTATCAGGTGCCTGGTAATATTTCTTTTCTCAGTTTCTCTTCAATATGCTTTTATTAATTTGTTCCTTAATCATTTACTTTATATGGCTAAATTATATTACTTGTCTCTTAATGATAGGTAGTAATTGGTTATATATTTTGGATTTTAAACTTTTCTCTGTTATGTATTGTTGCAAATAATTTCTCCAAGTAAGTTATTTGTCTCTTAATTTTGAGGCTCAGAAAATTTTTATTAAATCAGAGCTATCAGTCTTTTGTTGTTGTTCCTGTATTCTGTGTTTTATTTAAGAAGATCATCCCTAACTCAATGTGAAAAACAACTTTTTAAAATATTTTCTTGGAGGTGACATCAGCATCATGATGTTATAAAACATTTCTTCTTACTATGGCCCTTTTTGACAACTAATTAGACATCTATTTATAAGCAAAAGTGCCTCAGTGGGAGCTGTGGGCCCTAGCATCATATGCCAGGGGACCTGAGAGAATTCTCACCCACCTGTGCAACCAAAAACAGACACAGCTCTCAGTAAAGGATGCAGATTCAGTGGAGCCAGTGAACCTGCCCCACCTTCTCTCATTGTGGTCTGGTTAGAAACCTGAAGAGTACTGACTTAGACCAATACCCACAGGCAGAAAAGAATTTGTAGAAGTTAAGCCTGCATGATGGGAGGTTACAGCATGCCATCAGAGTGGGAGGGATTAGTCTGGATGAAGCAGAGAGGGAGAAACAGCTAGAGTAGCCTCTGCAAGGGTGACACTGCAAGGGGCAAACCTGTCTGTCTAAAGGAGTGACCTTTCCCTCACAGGTGGAAAGAGTTCTGGCCTACTCCAGTTGTGTAGGTTGAAGCTGGAACACCAGAGTTCTGGGGTAGGACCTCCATGAGTGGCGTGAAGGTGGAGAAAATAAAGGAAAAGAAAGAAATGAGAATCTTGAAGGGCATTAAAAGAAAACAGTCTCTGCTGACTGCTTCAGTACTTCAGGAAGTTTTCCCACAAGCATCAAAGATTCCCCATTAGGATACATTCCTTAAAGATCTCACCACCATGTCTGAATAAACCCCCAAAATTCCAAGTGCTAAACCCACACCTCCCCACATTCTGTGGTCAAATTTTTGTGGCAAGAGTGAACTCTGGTAAACACAATGTGCTCAGAAAATCTGTCAGGCTCTGTGGGCCATAGCACCACCTTCTGGAAAACAACAGAGAGTTTTCCAATAGCCAGCACCATAAGCTGTAAGAACCAGAGAAGACATACAAGCTTAAGAATTCTGCCACAAAAGGAAGCAAGAACTGTGGAGAAAGTCTACCCATATATAACCTAGGAAATCTCTGATACAGCAACACCAATAAAAAGTACCCCAGTAAAGATTTAAGGAGGTATCTGCTATTTCAAATGCTAACGCAGCAATACAAAACTATAAGAAATATGAAAAATCAAGAAAAAGTGTCATCACAAAAAGATATCAATAAATCAACAACCAAACTCAAAGCCACAAAATATTATGAGCTATCAATTGTTATTAGTTTAAAATGTACTGTTTTATCTATAGGCACTTATATATAAGCCTCATAAAAACCACAAAACAACAATCTATATCAGATTTATAAAAGATAAAAAGAAGGGAAAAGAGCATACCACCACAGAAAATCATCAATTCAAGAGTGAGTAGAAAGATGGAGAAAAAAGAACAAAGAAACTACAAACTACCAAAAAGAATAAATAACATGGCACTAGTCAATAACTACTCTTAATGTAAATGGTTTGAATTCACCAGTCAAAAGTTACAGAAAGGCTGGATAGTTAAGAAAAAATAAGACTCAAAGTATGTTGTCTAAAGAAGAGTCAATTCAGCTTTAAGGATACAAAAAGGCTCCAAGTGAAGGGGTAGAAAAAATTTCATTCAAGTGGAATCCCAAACAAAGCAGAGGTATCTACATGAGCAATAGGCTTGAAGTCAAAAATAATAACAAGAAATAAAGGTCATATAATAATAAAAGGGTGAATTCATCAATAAGATGTAACAATTATAAAAATAAATGCACCAAACATTAGAGCATTGAAATATATTAAGCAAATACAAAACTGAAGGGAGAAATAGACAACAATCCAATAATAATATGGAACTTCAGAAATTAATGTTGTCCAAACAAATCATCAATAAGGAAGCACAAGGATCGACCAAACAAAATATTCCATCTAATAGCAACAGAATACACATTTTTCTCAATTACATATGGAATATCCTCTAAAAGATATCATAGGACACAGAATAGGTCTTAGCAAATTTCAGAAGATTGAAATCATGCCAATTATCTTTTCTGACCACAATGGTATGAAAGTAGAAATTGACAAGAAAAAAGATGAAAATTTTATAAATATGTGGAAACTAAACATAGTTCTGAACAACCAATAAGTCAAAGAAGAAATCAAAAGGGAACTTTTTTCTTTAAAAAAAATATTTATTTATTTTATTTAGTTTTAAGTATACAGTACATTGGTTAAACATCTATATAGTTCATAAAATGATCCCCCCCAATTTCTTCCTTTCTATCCTGATACTCCACCTAGCCAACATATTAATGCTAACTGCATTTCCTATGCTGTGCTTCCTATTCCTGTGACCATCCATCAACTACTAATTTGTAGTTCTTTAGCCCTTGACCCCATTTTCCCAGTCCCCCAAACCTCCCTCCCCTCTGTCCATTGCCAAATTGTCCATTATATTTGTGAGTCTGTTTTGATTACTTTGTTCTTTTTATTCCTTAAATTCTACATATAAATGAAATCATTAAGTATTTATTTTTCTCTGACTGACTTAAATACCTTCTAGGTCCATCAAAGCAATATCTTTTCCATCCCCTCCCTTTCCATTTGTAGGGGCCTTATTTTCTTATCCTTTCAGCCACTCTATCTTTTCCTTGGATCACTTAATTCTTTTCCATTTAAGGTACTTGTTGATAGAAATGTAGTTGTTATCATTCTTTATTCCTGTTTTTGATACATGTTTTTTCTTCTCAAAGAAGTTCCTCTAACATTTCCTGTAATACTGGCTTGGTGGTGATGAATTCTTTTATTTTTGTCTAGGAAGCTCTTTATCTGTCCTTCAACTCTAAATGATAGATTTGCTGGATAAATTATTCTTGGCTGTAGATCCTGGGTTTTCATATTGTTGAATATTTTGTGCCAAGCCCTTCTGTCCTGCATAGTTTCTTTTGAGAAATCAGCTGCCAGTCTTATGTATTTTCCCTTATAAGTAACTATCTATCATTCTCTTGCTGCTTTTAATATTCTTTCTCTGTATTTAACCTTTGGCATTTTAATTATAATGTATCTTGGTGTGAGCCTCTTTGGATCTCTGGGTTTTGGCATTCTTTGAGCTTCCTGGGGTTTTATGTCCATTTCCTTCACCAAATTAGAGAAGTTTTCCATCATTATTTTTTCAAACAGATGTTCAACACCTTGTTTTCCTTCAGGTACGTCAATCCTGGCATCTTTTTTTATAGTCCTGGCATCTTGCCATTCTGTTTGTGTGTCCTTGGCTTTCCCATCCTCTGATAGGGCATTTGATCCTTTTTTTTTTACTCACTTTATTCATTTTTTTATTTATTCCTTTTAATATGTTTCTCATCTCAGATAATGTGTTCTTCATTTCAGACTAATTCCCTTTTATAATTTCCATTTTTATGTTTTTTATCTCTTTGTTGGAGTTCTCTATATTTCCTAAAAGTCCATTGAGCACCTTTATAACCAGTGTTTTAAATTCTGTATCTGTCAGATTACTTGACTCCATTATATCTGGATCTCTGTTCTGTTCTGTCCTATGCTTTCTATTTCTTTGTCTTCCTATTTTGGCTGTCTTTCTGTGTCTGTTTCTATGTACTAAGCATAGCTCCTTAGTCTCTCGGTTTTATTAGTGTGAATTTGGGAAGTAAGTGTCCAGTGACACAGTCCTGAGAGGGATTAAGCTGCAGGCCAAATTAGGCCAACCCTCTGCCCCTTTGGGGCTACCTGTTAAGATTTAGCAAGCAATCCACAGACACTGTGCTTATAGGACACACCAAAAAACTAAAGCCAGCTGCCACCAGTGTGAGTCTAGGTACTGCTCAGCAAGGACCTCCTGACTCACCAAAGACATACCTGGATGTGGCTTGAGTGAGACCATGAGTTGGGAGAGATGGGGTTTCAGGGAATCCTCTAGGCAGAATGACCTCTGTTACCCAGTGTGATGATGTCACAGCTATGGCGGAGCTGTGTCTGCACACTGGGAGCGGGGAAAGTCTCAACAGGGAACAATGGATATCACTGGCACTTCTATACAGGGTGAATCTTGCCTTGGCCCTCACTTTGACAATGTCTCCCTATAAGTCCCTGGTACCCCCTGCATACAATTCTAATGGCACTGGTACTCAGAGAGAGCAGGTCTGTCACTTTGAAATTTTGCTCACAGATGTGGCCCCTTTAAGAGACATCTGTCACAGCTACTGCTGCTACCACCTCCATCTTACTCAGCTTCTGGAGACTGCGTAGCCCTGTGTTCTTGCCTGGACCTACCTTCTGCCATTGCTGGGTGATTTCCTGGACTTCTCCCTAGTTGTATGGCTTATTCATCTAGATCTCAGGCATTTTTTCCTTGCTGCTACTCCTTATTTCTGTCACAATTTTGATTTGGTCGCCAGAGGGATGAAAAGAGCCTGGATCATTTACACCATTTTTTTCTCTGGCCCAAAAGGGAACTTTTTAAAAAATCTCAAAACAAATGAAAATGGAAACACAACATACTAAAACCTGTGGGATGCTCCAAAGCAGTTCTTACAGAAGATTTTATAATGATGAACACATATACTAAGAAATTAAAGAGATATCAACTACAAAAATCTAACTTAACACCTCAAAAAACTTTTTAAAAAGAACAAATTAGGGAGAGAAAAAAATGACATAGATGATAGAGGCTTTGTTCATCTCTCTTGCGACCAAATAAAAGTTGTGACAGAAACATGGAGCAAATAGCCAGTCAAATCACCTGGGATCAAAATGAACAGAAGCACTAAAACTAGGGAGAGAAATAATTAATCAACCTGCAAAGGTGGAAGTGGGCGAAGACTCAAGGTTGCCTGGTCCCAAGTGGCTAAGTGGGACAGATGCTACAACAACGGCAGCCAGCAGCAGCAAATGCTTCTTAAAAGGACCGTGTTTGTGAGTGGACTTTCGCAGTCACAGACCTGCTGGCTATGAGCACCAGTGCTGGGTGGGCTGCACAGGGTGCACCAGAAACTTACAGAGGACACTGAATTGTCCAAGTAAGGGCTGGAGGTGAAGATCTCTCCAGGACAGAAATGCTGGTGGTATCCATTGTTCCTCTGTTGAGTCCCCCATCCCCACCAAGTGTGCAGATGCAGCATCTCCATAGCTGAGATGTCATCAATCTGGATAACAGAGGTCGCTCCACCCAGAGGTTTCCCTGAAACTCCACCTCCCCCAACTCACAGCCCCACCCAAACCACATCTAGGTGTGTCCTCAGTGAGTCAGAAAGTCCTTGCTGAGTGACACCAAGACACCCTGGTGGCAGCTGGCCTCAGTTTCTGGCATGGCCTCTTGTAACAACTATAAGCACAGTATTTGTGGATTGCTTGCTGAATCTTAACAGGTGGCCTCAGATGGGCACAGGCTGGGGCCAAACTTGGCCTGCAGCTGAACCCCTCTCAAGACTGTGCCACTGGACACCTATTACCCGAAGCCACACTAAGACTGGGGGACTAAAGAACTTTGATTAGTACATAGAAACAGACACAGAAAGACAGCCAAAATAGGAATAAAAAGAGGCAGAAATCATATGAAAGAACAGAACATAGCTCAAGGAAAAATAATGTCAAGCAATCTAACAGAAGCAGTGTTCAAAACACTGGTTATAAAGATGCTCAGTGAAATTAAGGGAAGTGTAGATGAAGTCAGTGAGAACTTTAACAAGGAGATAAAAAACCATAAAAATGTAAATGGAAATTATAAAAGGGAACAAGTCAGAAATGAAGAACACATTATCTGAAATAAAGAGTATATTAGAAGGAATCAACAGAGTAGAGAAAAAAGAGGATCAATACACCAATATAGAAGATGGGGACGCCAAGGACACCCAATGAGAACAGCAAGAAAAAAGTAACCAAGAACATAATAATAATTTAAGGAGCCTATGGGGAAAAATTAAGGATAACATTTGGGGTCATAGGGGTACCTGAAGAGGGAGCATAAGAAGTTAAATATATATTTGAAAAAATAATGATGGAAAACTTCCCTAACCTGGTAAAGGGAATAGGTACACAACCCCTGAAAGCTCAGAGAGTCCCAAAAAAAGATGAACCCAAAGAGGCCCACACCAAGACACATCACATTTAAAATGCCAAAGGTTAAATACAAAGAGAGAATTTTAAAAGCAAGAAGAGGAAAGCAATTAGTTACCCACAAGGGAGTACCCACAAGACTGGCAGCTGATTTCTCAAAAGAAATCATGCAGAACAGAAGGGCTTGGCACAAAATATTCAAAGTTTGAAAATCCAGGATCTACAACCAAGAATACTTTATCCAGCAAAGCTATCTTTTGGAGTGGAAGGACAAATAAAGAGCTTCCCAGACAAAAATAAGCTAAAGGAATTCATCAATATCAAGCCAGTATTACAAGAATTCTTAAAAGGATTTCTTTATAAAGAAAAAATTGTATCAAAAACAGGAATAAAGAATGATGATAACTACATTCATATCAACAAGTACCTCAAATGAAAAAGAATTAAGTGCTCCAACCAAGAGATAGAGTGGCTGAATGGTTAAGAAAACAAGACCCCTACATACGCTGCCTACAAGAGACTCACTTCAGATTAAGACACAATAAAAGGAAGCAGAAAAGATATTGCCTTGATAGACCTAGAGGGTATTGCGCTGAATGAAGTAAGTTAAATAAAGACAAACATTGCATGATTTCACATACATGTGAAATCTAAAGAACAAACTACAACAAAAAAATGGAAACAAACTCTTAGATACAGAGAATATTTGAGAGCTACTAGACAGGATGGGAGGTTGAGGGGAATGGTGAAAAAGGGCAAAGAGATTAAGAAGTACAAATGGATAGATACAAAATAGTCGTGCAGATATAAAGTGTAGCATAAGAAAAATAGTTAACAAAGTAATAAATATGTAAGGTGGAAAATTTGCACTAGATTTGGTGGGGTGATCACTTTATATAGATCTCTAATCACTATGCTATACAACTGAAACTAATGTATTGTTGTATGCCAGCTACAATTGAAAAAAAAGTTCATTGAATTGTACAATGTAAATATGAACAGGTAATTATCTATTATACTTCAATAAAGCTGGGGGAAGATATATAAATTTTATTACATTAATTTAAAAATTAGACTAAATTTTTTAAAATGTGACTAAAAGTAAATTTAGAGCATAAATGTCTGTCATCTTTTGGTTCTAAGGTAAAGCCAAAATGAGAATAGATACCTAATTCAGTTTATACAATAAGGAAATAGTCCAGGAGTGGACAAAGCACATTGATCAGCAGGATAGTCTTGCTCTGTACAGTTCAAGTGTAGTGAATGAGTAAAACACTAAACATTTAATTTAGGCAGTTCTCTTTTGTCAAATTTTCCCCTTGATTTTGTGCCAGTCCTACTGATGCTATGCTTTGTTGGGTTAATCCTTGCACAGATGTTCTTTCCTGAAAGTGGAAAAAAAAGCTATAAGAGAACAAAATAACAGGATAGAAGAACTGGAGAAGAGGAAACAAGAATACAAAGGAATGGCTTTTTGCACAGATGACCTGTATTTCATTCACCAGATAACATGGATAAAGATATTGGTTATGAAGCAAATATGTTTTAGTTGCATACTAAACATATTAGTTACATACTAAACATTTAGCTTAGAAACCAACATTATTTAATAACTTCAAGAGATTATTAAACTCTAACTTGAACACTAACATATAAAAATTAGGACATGTTATATAACAATAATTTTTCCTAATGTACCAATAACCTAACCTTGAAACTGTTTGCAAGTAAAAAGCTGAATGAGACATTCTATTGGTCAATAAATTTATCACTGGTGTCTTTATAATAAGAAACCATATTTTCTTTCACTGATGGATTGTGATGAAGTGAAACTCATTCAGCTTAACTAAAATGGTGCTATTGTGCCTTTCATAGAAAAAATAAAGTTTTTATATTCATGAAAGCACATATGTGACACCAAAAAACTACAAAATTGATATTATTGACATCATAGAATTATAAATATACCCAATTCAGTTTATAAACTGAGATAAATATTTTCAAAGCCCAAACATCTACATATAATTTTTCAGCTACACATCTGTTCTATTTATTACCCAAAGATGCAGTATCAGATTTTCTAAGGAAGAATGATGAAGAACTTTGTTGTGACATTCCCTCTCCTTTCAGGTTTTAAAATAACTATGTGCTTATGGAGTAATGTTACCCATGTGCAAAGCACGAGAGCCACATAGATTCTTATTTATGGTTAAGCTTCTAGAGTTGTGATATTAAGCAAGTTTTAATCACCATGCAAATACAAGAAATCTATTCATTATAAAGGCACAACTTTAAATTCCATTGAGGACTTTAAATAGAAGCTAGAGTATTAAAATTATTGACAATATTTACAATCCAGCTACTTTTCAAATACAGTTTCTAACACAAGAAGAGCAGCATTTTTTAATTTTTTCTTTGCTTTGAGAAATACATACTTGTCCTTCTCACAGAAAGTCATAATTTTAAAAAGCAATTGTTTTCTCTGTCACTATTTTCCTTGCAATTATTTTCTAATGGCCCATATAACCTGAATCTCAGGAATATACAATGAGTCAAGTAAATAAGATAATAAAATTTGGTTATCTAAATTCATATTCAGTTTGCCTTTCGTAGTTAGGAATCCCTTGAAGTGGTTGAACTAAGGTCACCAGTTGTTTTGGATTGGTGTCAGATGGTTTGAATAATTCCTGTTTCTTTTAACTGAAATGATCCTCTTCAACCCTATTTTCCCTTACATTTCTTTTATATGTGAAATAGCATTGCTGTCCTTGCTGTTATTCAAGCCACACATTACCCTGAACTTTTCTCTAACATTCATCACCAAGCCCTTCTGCCTTTCAATTTTTCACAATAGCATCCAGTTAGCTATTAAAAATAGAGAAGCGAAGGCTGGATTAAAAGAGAGTTTATAGACATAAACCTTCAAGCCTTCAGCAAAGTTAAAAAAAAAAAAAGCTGAAACTGAGATAGTTATGCTCCTTAAGGAAAACAAGGAGCAAAAGGCCAAAAAGATTCTAGAGAAAGAAAGCACCTGTTTAGAGAAACTGGTCATTAAAGTCATAGAAGGATGATGTTTTAAGGAAAGACTAATCAACAGCATCAAATATGGTCTGAAGTTAAAAAAAGAGACAAAAATAAAAAGATTGCTGTAATTATCAAGAAAATCACAAAATTTGGCAGGGGGAGGGAATCAGCTTCTGCAATACAGTGGGAATATATGTCAGAATATGGGGATCAAAAATAACATGATTAGTAAGGAAATTTTGAGACTGACATAAAAAATTCATCCTTGGGGAAAAACGGAAAAAAATGTCTAGAACCTTGAGAGTGTATAAGTTTAAATATACAGATGTTATAATATTAACTTTGTTAAACTCATTATTTTCAACAACTTGTCTATAGATTCTTTTGGTTTTCTATTAAAACAATCATATTATTATAAAATCTCCCTCTTTTTCCACAATAGGGGAATCCAAAGGATATTCAGGAGCAGAGAAAAAAGTGCTAATATTATCCAGAAAAGTGGCTGAATAAGTGTATTTTTATCTATCTCCTTTTTTCCAAATGCATGGAAATTAACTAAAAGAAATGAAAACTATATAAATTGAAACTAGGGAATGAACATAATTACATATTGAAAAATATTTGTAAGATATAAGGGAGTTTGGGCCTAGCTATTCTAATATTGAGTAGAAGATTAATTTCAAACAAAACTGAGAGAACTGGGGAGCACCACACCACTTTGGAGAAAAAATTGAAGTCTCCCAAAGAAGTGGAAAACACCCAGCATAGGGACCATAAATTTCTAGACACTAAGAGTATTAGGAGGAACAGCAGAAGGCAGAGCCATAAGAAGTCATCTTTAACCTTTCTGATCCAGAAAGGATTACTGGCACTGATCCTAAGGGTTGAGAAAGGGTAAGGCCATTGTTTCAGGGGATATGCCCAAGATTTACTGAGAAAGTATTTGGAGACTATTCACAGTCCCTTAGGTCACATGCACTACTTGAAGGGTGAAGAAATCACAAACTGCCAATATTTTATCCCTCCAGTTCAAGTTCTAAGGGTACCATGAACATAGTTCCTAAGTAAACAGGGAGAAAGAAAAATCCCCATTATT
Organism: Macroglossus sobrinus; assembly: GCA_004027375.1. Taxonomy (NCBI): domain Eukaryota; kingdom Metazoa; phylum Chordata; class Mammalia; order Chiroptera; family Pteropodidae; genus Macroglossus; species Macroglossus sobrinus. Next base: position 56,849 of record PVKZ01005093.1, read on the forward strand.
CCTGGATAGCAGTGCAGAATGGAATTTTCTTCCCCTTCTTCTTTCCCTTCTTCCTTTAAGAGATATCTATTAAACACCTAATTTGTACCAGGCATTGAACTAGGCACTAGAAATCCTCATACAAATCATGTCCTACTGGGGAAAAAAATGTATATTAAAGTTATACAAGAATAAAAGTGCAGGGTGCTACAGTAATATCTATAGATGGCCTTAACATAATCCAGGAGATTTCAAATGAATAATGAGCACAGAAAATTTAAGAAATCAATGAATTAAGTGCATTGAAAAAAGGAATAGAAGGGAGCATTAAAAAGCCAAAGAATGCTATGCTTTGGAAGAACTACTTCAAGAAAGAGAAGATAAAAGTAGCAAAGAGTTATATCGTTTGATATGTAAGTTTTTTCTTGTGTTAAGCCTGTAATTGTGTCCTGGGACACACTGATATTTAACTCTACTTATTGGTCTATATACGATGGAAGTGTTTGGGAGAGTATTAAATAAAATTTACTTCTTATAAACTAATTTCTAAGATTGAAAAAAAATGTATATTAGTTTCCTATGGCTGCCATAACAAAGTACAACAGACTGTGGAATAAACAAAAATGTATTGTCTTAGAGTTCTATAGGCTAGAATTCAAAGGTCAAGGTGTCAGCAGGACTGGCTCCATCTAAGGCTGAGAGGAAAGAATCTGTTCCAGGCTTCTCTCCTTGGCTTATAGATGATCATTTTCTCCCTATGTCTCCAAATTTTTTCTTTTGTAACGATGCCAGTCATATTGGAATATTGCCCACTCTAATAATTTCATTTTAACCTCACTACCTGTAAAGACCCTATCCCAAAATAAAATCACTCTGAGGTACTTGGGGTTAGGACTTCAACATATGAATTTCACCCATAAACAAGGAGTTGTAACATCTTTTAAAAATAGATATGGTTTGGTCTTTGTCCCTGGTTTCTGTCGGAGAGTTTCTAAAACCCTTGGAGTCTCCAGGGTAATAAGAGTAGCTATTGTATGCTCATGAGATAATCAGTAGCTAGAGGTTCCTAGATAGCTTCAGGATGAAGGCTTCTCACCAGAAAGACCAAGACATGATTAGAGGGTTGGAATTCTTAGCCCTATCTACCAACCTCCAGGAGGAGAGAAGGGCTGGAGACTAAGTTCAATCACCAATGGCCAATGACTTAATTTTTGAAACATAATGAAACTTCTATGAAATCCTGTAAATGACAATATTCAAGGTGCATGTACATGATGGGAGAGCAGTATGCCCAGAAAGGGACATGGAAGTTCTGTACTCCTCCCCTAACCTGACCTTATGCATCTCATCCAACTGACTATTCCTGAGTTCTCTCCTTTAGAATAAACTATTAGTAGTAAGTAAAGTGCTTTCCTGGGTTCTGTGAGTCATTCTCATGAATTATGGAATCTGAGGAGATGGGTCCGAAGGGACCCATGGATTTGTTGTCAGCTGGATAGAATGTGGGTGTAGGGTTAACTCAGAACATAGCCCATCCACATACTCAGAAAACTGATAGCTACCTGACCTGCGGCCACAGGAAGGCAGTAAACAAATTGCTCACAGCAGTGCCTACTTCCTCCAATGTTTTCTGCTGCTCCCTTGGACTTTATCTGCTTGCTCTGCTCAAGAAAGTGGCTGATTTGCCATTCTCATGGACGCTGTCTGCTTCTGTAACTAAGCAGCACATCTTGCTTCAATCCACCAGAGAAAGTGGCGGCAACCCCAATGAGGTAATTCTCTCCACCCCCAACACCCACTTGTAGATAAAATTTTACTTTCTTTTTGGCTAGGGGACTTTTCCTGCAGCTCCAACTGGCTGCTGCTGAAGCTTCCCTGCCTCATGAGGAATAAATGGGCATTTCTCACCTCTCTGGTCCTTCTTGTGTTTTTTCCAGAATATCCAAGCCCAGGTGCAAGTTCTAGGCCTGGAGTTTCTGCATTACAGTGGGTATCCTAGGCTCCCTATATGTAACTAGCATCTAAAGTGAAGGCAGTCTTGTGGGACTGAGTCTTTAACTGGTGGAATCTGTTGCTAGTTCCAGGTAGCGTCAGAACTAAATTGAATAGTTGGATACCCACTGGTATCTAGTTAATGTTGAAAAAAACACCATTTTTTTGTTGTCAGGAGGGGAAAAAAAAGCCCTTAGCAGGATTAAAAGGAAGGAAGGGCTTCTATGACAAGAAGAGGAGGCTCATGGTATTAGATTTTAGAGTACTCCACGCAGTACAGTACTCTGTATCCTTTTAAGGATCCCATTACGATTAGCAGTCTTGATTTCTCCTAATTCTGTGTCCTAACTTTTACTTACATGACCTGGCTTTACCTGATGGAGTAATTCAGCAGCCCTACATTTCAAATTGTGAGTTTATTTTTTGTTGTTGTTCTCTAAATTACAGCTTTAATTTTTGGCTTGCATCTGTGTATATCCTTCATTTTTCTTTTTTTTTTAATTAAATTTATTGAGGTAACATTGGTTAATAACATTACATTATTTTCAGTTACACAACATTATAATTTGACATCTGTTTATTGCACACTACCACCAGAACTCTAGTTTCCTTTTGTTATGGTACAAAGACCCACTTTGCCCTCTCCTCGCCCCTTTTCACCTCTGGTAACCACCACTCTGTTGTATCTATGAGTCTGTTTTGTTTGTTTTGTTAGATCATTTATTATTTTTTGTTTTATATTCCACATATGAGTGAAAACATATAGTTTTTGTTCCCTTCTGTCTGATATATTTCATTTAGCATAATATTCTAAAGATCTATTCATGTAGTTTTCAGCTACTTCAACCTCAGGGCTACAATAAATAGGAGAATTTTATTTTGTTTTTGTTTTTGTGTGTTTTTAGGAGTCAAAAAATAAACAACATTGCATTTAATGTCCTAACAGCACATAAAAAAATAAATTGAACAAAAGGATTAGAAAGGATTGACAAGGATTGAAGATGATCTAATTAATAGAATATGACCATTTTAACAGAAAACCACAAAGAATCTACAGAATCTACAGATATGATGTTTAAAAGAGTCAGTTTAACAAGAAGAATAGGTGTAAGATTGTTATACAAAATAACATATATAAAGAAGCTGCACTTCTTTATATAAGAAGAGAGTCCAGATATAGACTCAGATATATGGGGCCTATAGAATATGATGAAGGTGGAATCTTGAATTGCGAGGAAAAGATTATTCCACAATGGTGTTGAGGCAAATGGTTAACCATTTGAGAAAAAAATATGTTTAGATTTGAATTTTATATAAATTGTTTTCAGATATGTTAAAGCTTTTTTTTCTTAAAGAAGGCCAGTTAATCCATTATATTACCATGATTGTATTACACTTATACAGAGGTTCCTCTTTACTCTCCTAAGAAAACATTTAACACATTGGCATTTTATTATTACTAAGCCCTGAAAAGTTTTGATTCAGTATTTGTAACCCATCTCTTATGACAAGTTACCAATATGTAGATTAGTCCCCAAAATTAATGGGATTCAGAAAGTGCATATCATTCAATTCCAGACAAATAAATGAGCCCACCCGTCATAAGCTCTTTCTTGTTTAGGTTATCAGCACACATGCTGAAAAGCTAGGAAAAAGATGGGAAATGTTAATCTAGGGGACAAGATTATATCTTGATAATTACAATCAAGAGACACAGTAAACACAGATTTATGAGCTACTGCCAGTGTGACATGGCATACTGTTTTACAACTTTTCTTTTTTAATAACTAGAAAGTACACTCCAAAATAATGATAAAAAATATAGTAAATATATAACCCAATAGCATAGTCATTTATTATCATTATCAAATACTATGTACTGTACATAACTGTATGTGCTATACTTTGACTGTTAATGCAGTAGATTCATTTATACCAGATTCACCACAAACATGTCACATTGTTGATTGAAACATTATTATAGGGCACATGATTGTATAAATCTGGCCTGTCTCACTCTCTTTCCAACAGTGGCCTGTGTCTTGTGTGCATGGCTGATTTTAGTGTTCCAAATTGAAAAGTACCCCCAAGATGCAAATAAATGATGCCTTTTTCTCTGAAACTTAGGGAGGTTTTTTTCCTCTTATAAGGTGGGTGAAAGTACATCAAGTAAATCTTGACAGTCAACTAGTTTAAAATCTAGGCCTCCCCACTTCTGATAATCTCTTTGTAAATATCTCATTAACCACATTGTAATCCATTTGAAATATTATTATTATTTTTGATAAAAGGATCTTGGGGGAAAAAAATTGAAATAATGCTAGCCAGCTGTGGCCTTTGTTTCTTTAAAACAGATTGCTATCACAATAATAATTTCTGTATTTTTAAAGAAGTAGTGCTATATAAGCTGATACAGGCATAAGGCACATAACTTGAGTGATGGAAAGTTTGCTTTGTGAAAAAAGTTGAAGGGCCATTCACCTTTATGGAGAGAATCTGCAAAAAAAAAAAAGGAAGAAGAAGGAAGAAGAGAGAGAAAGAGGAGGAAGGAGGAGGAAGATGGAGGAAGAAGGAGGAAGGAGGAAGAGGAGGAGAAAAGAAGAAGAAGAAGAAGAAGAAGAAGAAGAAGAAGAAGAAGAAGAAG
>PVKZ01005094.1:0-34682 GCA_004027375.1 Macroglossus sobrinus
GGGGCAGAGTCTACGCTCGTCTTGGCAAATGTCTTTCCAGGGAGCCACGCGCCACCTTCCCACCGGTGGTTATTCAGACCTCATGCCCGCCTCATGCCCGCCTCCTCCCGGTGGCTGGTGCGGTTTTGAAAGCGATAGATTCATAATCGAGGACCATCTGGGAGCATTTGAAGTGATCTGGAAGCGAGAACGGAGGTTACAACCCTCGGAAAACACATCAGCCGTGGCGTTAACGTGGCTTCAGAGGTTTGCTGGGGGCTGGCGAGGCGGGGCGCGGCGAGGTCAGCCGGATCGCACTCGGGCGGAGACCCGTGTTGGGAATGTGTTACCACGGCCACCCAGGAGGGACGGGAGGACCTCACGGACCCCGCCCCCGACCCGGACTGCCGCTGGTGGCCCCTGTGCTGTCCGCTCCGGGCTGGGGGCAGCAGCCACGGGCCAGGCCGAGGATGCTGGTGCCGCAGCCGTCGGCCAGCAGCGGGTGGTCCGGGGAAAAGCATCTCAATGTCAGCGGCTTCAGTTTCTTCATCTGTAAAAAGAGGGGTGCAAAAGAGGTGATCTTTAAGAGTCCAGTTCAGCGAGAGCAGGATGATGGAGGGCGGGTTAACGCTCTCACCCCGCCGTCTCCCCAATGCCCCGGCACCCAGAAGCAGGGTGAGGGGGCCTCGCTCACACAGTCCCAGGGACCTCGCAGGGGACAGGGCCCGGAAGCCATGAACGAAACCGGACGTTGCTGCCCCGTCAAATCAGGATGGGTCTGTGTACAGCGTGAGAGGGCAACTTGTTGGAAGAGTCAGAAGCCGTTATGACAAACTCTCAAGTCCTGTGCAGGGCCTTTGTGAATTCCCGGGGGGCCCACGAAGGTGATGGAGGCATCGCTGCTGGAGAAGGGGTGCCCAGGGGGACAGAGGGGGCAGGCCCTGGAGCTGGGAGACCCTTGGCTTACGGGGTTTTACCCGAGAATGAGATGTCACCCTGGACGTCCCCTCCGGGCTGAGGGCCACGGGGACCGTGCCAGCCCCGGGGAGGACGAGGGCTGGGCAGGAGGGGGAGCTGCAGAGGAGACGTGGATGAGTGCGGGGGCCTCGCTCGGACCATCCGGCTCCCGCTGGACGCTTGATGAGCATCGCCCCCTCGCCAGGCCCGCCCCGTGGACGGAGGGGACCTTGAAGTCGACCCCGCAGAGGTCAGAGTGGGCTGGGGACGTCCAGCGTTGCTTCCCGCCCCCGTCCGTTCTTGGTTTCTCCTCTCCTCGCCGCCCGTCCGAGGACGGAATCGGGTGTCCCCAAACCTGGCTGACGCCCCGAGGTTCCGTGACAGAGCCTCGCAGAAGGCGCCCAGCCCCGCAGAGCCCTGTCCGTGAGCCAGAACGGGCACGGCCGCGCTTTCCTGCTTCCCGCCTTCCAAACGCTCCGCCGAGGATGGCTCGGGCCGACCCCACTGCCCGCTTCGGCCCTTGGCCCCTGGCTTCCTGGAGGGCCACCCCTCCCAGCGGTCCACGGTGACCTTGGGACGGCTATGTCAGTACCATCGCAGCCTGGTTCCGGGGGAGATCGGGGGACCCGGGCCTTTGCCGCCTGGGCCGAGCATGGTTTTGAGCCCTGCCCGTGGCACCTCCCGTTCTGACACGGGGAAGGGACAGTTGTCACCCTGGTGAAGGTGCAAAGGTCTCTCTCCCCCTCCTCTGCTCCCGGGCAGTGCCCGATGGGGACAGGTGACTGCAGACAGCCGCGGAGAACCCGGGGACCGGCGGCTTCTGCGAACCCCTCGTGACTTCAGACGCGACCAGCGGCCCCCAGGAGAAAATTTCCAAATGGGCGGGGAGGGCGGAAGGAGGCCCCCCATCCCACCTCCAAACACGCCGGGTCGGAAGCAAGCTACGTTTTATTATTATTATTATTATTATTATTATTATTATTATTACGACAAAATCCTTTTCCGGGAGCGGGTCGACCTCGGAGGGAGCCCGCCCCTCCCCAGACTCGAGGGTGACTCTGCTCCGGGTTCTTTCTGCTCGTCTTCGGATCAATGCGAGCCCGCCTCGCGTGATCTGAGAGCGACAGTGGAGGACCATTCCAGGGACATGTTACGTGCTCAAGGGCCCTGCAGCCGAGGGTCACGGCCGGGCCGGGCCGGGCCATCGTGTTATTATGGGATGTCGCTGCGCCCCATCCTGACCCCGTGCAGCTCCCGAGGCAGGCCCAGTCATCGAGCCATATGGAAAAGAGAAATTTGGGCAAACAGATGTGCATTTCAGTAAAATCCAAGCATTAAAATGTAAATGACACTCAGGGGACTTCCTGAAAGCTGACCTCACGACTCCCAGTGGTGTCGTGTAGGTGGAGACGAGTACTTCCAATATTCTCCTCTGTCCTTTTTTTTTGGGGGGGGGGTTATATTTCTGGTTCACTGTCTCTCACCGCCTCAGATCAGCTTTATCGCACAGAATTTTATCGCACGGTATACTGAAGGCTTTCGTTTCTGATTTCTTGTTTCCTCACATGGCTCGCTCCTCCACATCATTCTCATTTTTCCATCTCCGCCTCGAAGGGCAATGCTCAAAGCAGCTCTGCCCTGCAGACTTTCAGGGAGCTCAGCTCAGAGTGAACTTAAAGCCACAGCAGGACGGATGGGGGAGGGAGGGAGGGAGGGAGCTAACCAGCTTCCTCTCCTCTGCATTCATCCCGTCCCCAACCTGCTTTTTCTTCCCCATTTCTCAGCCTCTGTTTTCTCCCCTGGACCAAGACCCTCGGGGTGGGAGGGGCTCGGACGCGGGAAGAGCAGGAGGTGAGGTTACAGGGGCTGTCTCATTCTCCCCTGCCTGGACCAAAGGTGCTTAAACACGGGGATACTCGAAAATAAAGTAAAGCCCAGCTCTAAGTCTCTGTCAGTCACACGAATATCACCTTTTCTCACTCCCCCCAAAAATGGCAGGCTGCAGCCTCGTTTAGAACAGTCTTTTTCTAGAACAGTCTTTTTTCCGAAAGTAGCACTACCCAGCAGGGGGTCGTTAGGAGATCTAGATTCTCATTAAGGTGGCCTCCGGGGGCTCCAGACATGTCACACGCCACTGCTCCTTAGAGAACGGGGCCGAACCCCTCAGATTAGGACGGATGTGGAGGGTGGCCCGGACCGGGCCGAGAGGCACCCGTCACCCTCTTCCCGTGACGAGGGTACGAAACGGGAGCCACAGAAGTCACGACGTGAGAATAAACTATTCCACGATCCCACCCCTCGCTAAGCCATGAGTGACGGTTCCACACGGGGCCGGCGGTGGCTCCCAGATGTCACTGCTCTACCTGGCGAGCCCTCGACGGGCCTTGGCGATGGGGGTAGGGCTTAGAGGATGTGTGGGCTTTTTTCCTAAGCCAGCGATGTCGCGTGGGTCTACCTCGTGTGTGTACAACGGGAAAACGAGGTGGGTGCTTGTCCCGCAGACGAGCGAGAGCTGGGGTTTGCTTTCCGTGTGCGGGGACAGAGTCTGGTGGCCATGTGAGGTCCCCTCACCCCTTTCCTCGCCCCAACGGCCCCACCGCTGGCCAGAGCTAGGGCCGTGAAAATGAGCGAGACAAGCCAGGCTCATGATCAGAGTTGTCACCCAACTAAACAGTGGGTGAAATTAAGTGGGCATGCGAATGAATGATGCTTAAATGAATGAATGCCACGTTACCAGAGGCCTGGTCCCCGCCCTGTGTGGGTTTAAGACTTAATAGAGGAGCCCAGACAAACGCACATTTGCACCGAGTTCGCGGCTACGCCCCTTGGGCATTGCTCCCTAACCCCGGCTGGCCAGGGGTGGGGGGCGTGGGGGTCAGCTCTCACGCTGCGTTGCTGGGCCGGCCTGGGCCGGTGTGGGGGCTGCTCTTTTATTTAGGGGAAACGCAGACGCCCAGCGAGGCTGATGGCTTCTCTGACTTGCCGGCATCCACAGGTGAACGTGAGGTCCACGTAACTCACCACAAGGATAAACAGGTCTGCATCGGGATTTATGTTTTAGGGGCCTCCAACTTGCAAGTATGTAACTTCAGACATACAGAACCGTTGCAGGAATGAGAACAGGACACAGATTCACCCATTGTTACTATTTTTCTCCATTCGCTTTGTTAGTTGCTCGCTCTCCAGGGTGTGTTTCTGATACGTTACATTGTGTTACATTAATCATGTTTATTATCCTGTATTATAGGGGGACAGACCACTTCTTCTGAAGCGCCTGGGAGTCGCTTACACGAATCTGTCCCCTTCCCATGCGAATGCTTCCATGCGTGACCCGTGTGAGCGAGGCCAGGACCCCGTACCCCGCTTGGCATCTCCACAGACCCCCTCCCTCACCCCCGGGGAGGGTTCGGGCCTCCTCGCAGCATGGGGGGCTCAGGGAAGGGGGAGTACTCCCACGGCTTTTAAGAGGGGGTGTTTCAGGCAGCAGAAGCAGACGGTGTGGGTATCTTGGGGGCCAGCTCTGAAGTCACACGGCCTCAGAACGTCACCATTCCACTGGTGTAGACACGCCGACTAACCGCAAAGCTGGAGAACTGCGCCCAGAAGTCACTCTTACACCCCCTTTACGGAATGAAGACGCTGAGGTCCAGATTCCGCCCCTCCAATCTAAGAGACTGACTGTGGATCTAAACCCTCCCAGCCTTGGAGGGATACTTGGCCTGTAACCATGCTGTGCTTTTTGGACATAAGCTTCGGGTCTGCACGTGTCATTTAATTCTTCCAAGCGCCCGCCTCCTCCTCTGTAAAGCAGAGGTGTGGCAACAGTTAACCTTTGAGGTCTCTATTTTTTCCCTGAAAATCTGCAAGGAGAACAGAGGCAGGAAAGACCCTCCCGGGTGGGGGATGACGCTGTCCGTGGTCCTGACAAGCCTGGAACCAATCAAGTAAATAACCAGCTTCTCAGAGAAAGAAGCACAGAGGCCAGAAATGCCTCCATCGATAAATAAAGATCTCGCCGTTCTCCTCCCTCCCGGCCTCTGAGGTAATTAAGCTCGCTCGCTCTGCCTTGCTGAGTGCGAGGATGACGCCGGGAACTAAGCCTCTGCAAATTAAAGGTGCGGGTAAGCCTCCCCCACACCTCCCCGCCGCCCACACACCTGAACCAGCCCGTGCTCTCCAGCCCGAGGAGCTGCAGCCCATTTTGACTCCGTTTTTTTTATTCTTTTGCCTTGAATTACAGATTCTTCTTCTGGGCGACGGAGGTGTTCTCGAGCCTAACGTTCCCAGCATAGACACTCCAAGAGCCAGGGACCCCGCTCAGCCAGGGACATACAGAGCTGTCCAGGAAAGCCAACCGGTCCCTTGGTGTTGGCGTCTTCTCACTGCCTCTTCCGGTTCTCCAGGGGGACAGGCACCTCGCGCGTGTTGGCGTCAAACGTGTCTCGCATACGTTTAGGGTTTCTTCGGGAACAGATTTGGATATAGGAATGTGAGGGCGTGAAAGGTGCTTCCTGGTTTTCATACTTTCCTCTGTCGATCGTGGATCGCGGCTAAATTTTCCAGCAGCGTCTCCTCTCGTTCATTTAACGTGTAGAAGAGCCATCGTGAACCGCTGGTGTCTCGAAATCTTTTGTATCCCGTGATGACTTCTGCAAGATTTTTTTTTTTTTTTTAAAAACAGCACTATTGAAAAATCATAAGGAGGCTTTTCAAACATAGTGCAATAATATATCCTGTGGAGAATTAACTGTAAGCTAGAACTATGTGAATAAGGATGGGTCAGACCACGGGTAAGAGTGAAATTCAAAAAGCAACGTGTGGTAAAATATGGAAGTGAGCACCGCTGTTTTCAAGTGTTTGCTGGAGCCTCTCTTTGCATTGTGCATTCACTCGTGTGTCTGCATATATAAATACGGTTTTACGCTTTCAAATACAAAGTAAATATATATCACCGGATCTAAGCCATTTGCACAGACCTGGAGCCAGAGAAGACTCATTTTTTTTTTTTTACCCCCTGAATTATCTTCCTGAGTGGCTGGCAAGGGAGGAGGGTCTTCAGAGGGAATGTGATGGAGATCCGGGGGTGGGGGCGAGGAAGGGATGAGGCTGGTTCCGGAGGAGGCAGGAAGCCTGGGATCTGTTGCTCCTTCCATCCCCGAGGCGGGCGGGCAGCGTGAGGAAGAGAGAGGCGTTCTCTCGGCGCGTGCCCAGGTAGACGGGCGTTGGACTGGGAGGGACCAGAAGGCTACGCGGGCTCCTGGGGAGTTTGCCGTTTGCGGCCTTGGGGATGTGGGGAGCAGCGCCCGAGGCCGGCAGGCACAGCATCGCCCCAGGGGGCTGTGGCAGAGACGATGGGCAGGTGTGGGGGTGGGGGTGTCCAGCTCTCGGGGTGGATGCCCACTGCCAGCCGCAGCCTGTGCAGACTTGGGGGGCAGAAGCACGGGGGGGTGCATACACTTAGGGGTGTCTGGGGAGAATAACATCAGCCTCCAAACTGGTGACAACATATTTGTTTATACTTATGTTTGTTTATACTTATTTAACGTTTAATATTTTTCAATGACGTTAGTAAATGCATGAATATGGGGTTCTTTAGAAAACAGTCAGCAATAGACTGTTTTCAAAAAAAATTTTGGTTGAAAATGTATTTATTTTTCGTCCAATGATCTTTTTCGAGCAATAAATAAAAACAGACATGTTGACTTTTCAGAAATAAAATGAAACAAAAAAAAATCCCTTTAACTACATCCATCCTATAGAAATACGAGCATATCAGAGGTAGAAATGACATCCCTCTGAAAGATGGGCTGTTTACCGAAACCCCATTTGCCATCCCCCCCAGATCTGTTTCTCTCCCCCTTTCTCCTGAAATAACCACGATTCTCTTCTGCGACTTTAAGAAACATTTTTTTTTTTGTCCTAGAAGACAAATGATTGACTGGAATTCAGGGTGAGTACAAGGCTCAATATTGCCTTAAGAAAAGAAACGAAACAAATATCCCAAAACAGGCAAAAAGTGAAAGAGTTTCAGGGGAGACGCTGGCACGATTTACCTCTGTGACCCCAGCCTGACAGATAGAACGCTTCTCGCTGGCGGGAAAAATGGAGAGAACGTTTTGGGTGGAAACGGAAGAAAGGAAATTCGCATCTCCGAGGCTGTGTAGCTTTCCCCTAGAAGCCACGGTTTAAGACGGTTAGGAGGTCGGAGTCCAGGCAGCCCATCGGGGTGCGGATATTTGAAGATGTCTACAAAACACGGTAAGACCCCCCCCCCCGGGTTGGAACGCTCCCCAAAGCAGACGGGATTTCTGGGGCACAGGACCCACAGTTGAGGCCTCCGGGTGCTCGCTCCCTCCATCCCCACGTGTGGGGAGGGGACCACGTGACGGGCATCACGTCATCCCGTGGGCCAGGCGCTCCCTCTGGGCAGATGGGGCCTGCGAGGGCAGCTCGGCTTCTGTCTGGTGTCCGGTTTCGCGGGGGGGCATCAGGCTGGTGGAGGACACGGCGTGGGGGCGGGCCGTGCAGGATTCCAGGGCGAGGGGTCTCGGCGACAGCGCCAGGGTGAGACGTGTCTGCCCCGGCTTTGACCCTGGGGTCTTGGTGTATCTGGAAGCTGCCCTGTTTTTTTTTTCTCCTTGTCTCTCAGGACTTTCTCTGCACGTGTGGGAGGGGGTTACGCAGAGATGGATAGAGCGATGTCTGTCTAGTTTGAAAAAACAAACTTTTAAAACTGAGAAATAACGTGGACCAAAATGGGCGAAGTATGGAGACTGGAAATACATCATCTGTTGATGCAGGAAGACTTTTGTGTTCATTTACGATTTTAAAAGTACAACGGGGGCCACGTTAAAAACGGAAATGACTTTATTTGGAGTCGTCTGAAGAGAAGTATTATTAACACTCCCCGCATTTCGAGAAGTGTCACCATCGCTGTGGCACGTGAGGGTGAGGAGGGGAGAGGAGGAGATGAGGTGAGTTGTCTCTTAAATGTCAGATCCGAAGACCCGAGTCCAGGGGAAGGAGGAGCCGGGGAGGATGGGACACGGCGTGGGGACCTCACACCCTCTCTCGCTTCTGGATCTGTCCTGTGGCTGGGCGTTTTATGCACCTGCGTGAGGGTTCTCCGCTTTCCAAACCCAAACGGCGAAAACGGCGTGGCAGGCAGGGGGTGGGCCCCGTGGGCTTCCACAGCCCAGCCGAGCTTGACCTACTCCGGCTGCCACTGGCAATCGAGCGAGAAACTGCTTCTCACCCTGCGCGCGGCTCTGCAATCATCCCCGAGCCATTAACCGCAGCTAAAAATAAACCTGCAAGAATCCATCTCCACGTCCCAGCGATCGTTAGGGACGGGAAGGCCAGCTCCTCAGAGAACAAGGACTCTGGATCGGGGGTGTGGGAATCTGCAGGACTCCCCCCATCTCCCCGCCCCCCAGTTCTGATTCCCCCCTGTCCCCCCGGAGGCTGAAATAGACTATAATGTCACTGTCTCCGTAAGCGCACCTGCCAGTGGAGGGAGGGTCTTATACAAACGGGCCTGCGATGCGTCCTTTGTGTGTACGGGGCAGACACAGGCTGTGTAAATAAAGGGAACCCCGAAACCGGTGTTCTCAGCTGGGCGTTACTGACGATGCTATGTGTCGAGTTGTGCCACCTCCCCCCCCCCATTCATAGGTCGAAGCTGCAAACCCTATGAACTCGAAACGTATCTACCCTCAGAGGCAAGGGCTTTAAAGAGGAGATTCAATCAAAACGAGGTGGCAGCTGTGGGTCCCAGCTCTACATGGCGGGAGTGCCCGTGGGAAAAGGAGGAGACTCCAGGGGCTGCGTGATGGGGGGAGAGGGCCACGTAGGGACACAGCAGGGGGGCGCCCACCTGTGTGCCAAGGAGAGAGGCCTCTGAAGGAATACAAGTGGGGCTCAGAGAACTGTGCAGGAAGGTTCCAGAAGGGAGCTTTGCAGGTGACAAAGATGCCCAGCTGTGTGGGGACACTCAGCGTGTGGGGGGCAGGATGATAAGGAAGCACCTCACTCGACTTACCCTGCAGCCGGCGGAGCCCGTGCGGGCTTTGAAGCAGCCGAGAAGGGCCAGCAAATCTCTGTTTTTTAAAAACCGTCTGTAAAAATAGTGTGAAGAGAGGCTCAAGGGGAAGGAAGCCGAGGGATGTGTGTTGGAAAGACTGTGACCTCAGCTTGAGTGGGGACAATGGGCAACGGGGAAGCGGATAGAATTGAGAGAAAGAAATTCTAGCCGTGGTGTCAAAACAGGGCACACACACCACGCTGCTGTGTCATTTAGCTTTCCGTGAAATCGTCACCGACCCCGGGGAACCCTGGGTAAATAACACGATTCTCTGGGCCTTATGGGTTCAATGGGCCTACTGCTGTGGACCCAGCAGGTGTCACGCATGTTAAACTCAGCACGTGCTCCACCCGGCCAAGTGTGAATTCTCAGCCCACGTCACTTCCTGTCCCTTTCCCATAATTCTTCTCACTCGAGAATAAGATTCATACGAACGCACCGCCCTGCTCTTGAGAGATGAGTGGGTTCCGATCGCAATTTAAGAGAGTGTCTCATTCTTCTGGGGGGAGGTTTCACTCTCGTGGTATGCAGATGCGTCTGTATATTTATGTCACTCCGGTGCCACGATAAAAATAGACACCATCCTTCAAAGGGAAATCCTGAGTAAGCGAAGCGTGTTTATAAGGATTTATGGGGGGAGCGGAATTAATTCCTGAGAGCTGGTGTTTGTAGCCGTTATCTCACTTCGTTCCGAGAACAAGTACAAGCGAACGTGTCGAGAACGATGACAATTATTACGCTGTCATAATTCGACTTCCTACACGTTCTAATTATATTCTTTTAATCAGTAACCACGCTTGCTCTTAACCTCCCCAAAGCGAGACTGAACTCAGCCCCTAATGCAGAACGGTTGGTAATTTCTGGGTAGGATGACGTGCTGTCAAGTACAAAGAATAACAACTGTTTTCCCCACTGAACCCTTAGTCACGACAGATGAGGACTCGGGCAAAGCGCTTGAGCGAATGTCTAATTTATGAAGCATGTGGATGAGCCACTGTGTCATCGCTATCAGATTCATTCGATTCCAAGTGAAGATGATGCTAAAAACTGCCTACCTTTTGATGTTGGAAATCAAGCCAAGATTTCGACCCGGCCAGCTAAGAATACAAAAGAACAACAACCACAACAACAAAGGCACATTTTAAGAGGTTTTAAATCACGGTCGTGAGGATCTCATTCATAACACCAGACAGCACGCGTTCAGCTCCCTGCTGGTCCAGCATCAAGCCACACCACGTGCTCTGGACGCACCGTTTCGTGGACCATGAAGGGTGGAGTCTCTTCCGTCACTGGACTTCTCTTTAGCATGATGCCAAATTTAATTTTACCACTTCAGCAGTTCACGGGGATAAAGGCATCCTGTGCCAAGCTGGACAGATAATTACGGAATAAAAAGAAGGAGAAGGAGTGACGAAGTCTTGAGTGGTTAGAGGTGTCTGGTCACCACGATCCCATTGTATAGGCTCTGCTCGTCTCTTCTTACGTGCAAGAAAATCAAGATGGTTTTGCCCTTGGAGATACATGCGAAAGTATTTAGCAGAAAGTGTCTTGGTGTCTGCCATTTGCCTTCAAGGGGTTGAGTTAAAAAAATAAGTCATGTGTGGCGAGAGAGAGAGAGAGAGAGAGAGAGAGAGAGAGAGAGAGAGAGAGAGAGAGAGAAAAGAAGGAGGAGGAGAAGGAGGAGGAGGAGGAGGAGGAGGAGGAGGAGAAGAAGAAGAAGAAGAAGAAGAAGAAGAAGAAGAAGAAGAAGAAGAAGAAGATGATGATGATTTTGAAGTCGTCACAGGTGTTAACAGATCACACAGGAAAGGGGGTGCATCGTTTTCTTCCTGCAGTTCTCGCAAGGCCAACTTTGCTAAAACTGTGATTCATTTTCCCTAGCTTTTAGCGGCTGACTGTGGTTCCTCGCTGGGGCAGGCGAGGATAGGCATGACTCGTCTGGAGAGACCACAGCCAGGCAACCTGCATTAGTCTTGCTTGGACTCTTCTTCCTCGGGATTTGAACTTTTTTATGCTGTAAGTTGTTCAACGCGGTGATCGCATCTGTAAACCAAAAAGGCACGCGAGTAAAACTAAAAAAAACCAGGATAACATTTCTATCTGACATCTTTAAAACCCTTTCCTTCAGGATGGGGGGGGGGAGGTTATGTGGCTTTTCTGTCCTCTTTCTTTCCTTCCTTCTTTCCTTTCCTCCTCCCTTCTCGAGTTTCCGCCTGAGTCACCGAGTGCCACCCGGCTATGTCCCATCGCCACGGGCTTAGCTTGGCGGGTTCAGGGACATCCCATGTTGAATAGGGAGATACTGTGGTGGCTTTTCGCTCATCCCCGGTGGAGGGAGAATGAAGAGCGGCGGGATAAAAAGAGTCCGTATTGGGAGATGAGAAGGTTTTGCAGGCAGAAGGTAAACAAACAGGTTGAGGAGGGCAGACGAGCAACCGAGGACACGCTGCGATCCCACCCCCCGGGGCGGCCTGAATCCTCACCCCGCGGGACGCCTGACCGCACGCGGGCACCTAGGGCTGTGCGCAGGGGACCGTGGGAACGCGCGGACGGCCGGGGTGCGGGCGGCGAGGGCGCGTCGTATGCAGAGCGCCTGGGACAAGCTGGCCGCGGAGCTGCCCTGCGTCGCCAGCGCGCCAAGGACCTGGGCCCGGGCGCACGCGGAGGCCCGAGGGGAGGCCCCGCCCCCGCGCCGCGCCGCCCCGCCCCTCGGCGCCGGCGCCCCATTGGCCGCGGCGCTCGCCAATCGCGGCGCGGCGGCCCGGGGGGCGGGGCGGCGCGCGCGCAGGCCCCGCCCGCTGCGGCCGGACCCCGCCGCGAGGGGGCGTGGCCGCGGCCGTGGCCGGGCCGGAGGCGGCGTCGCCGGCGCCGCTGCGTGCGGTGCGGGGCGGTGCGGCGGGCGCGGCGCGGCGCGACCATGCAGCGCGGGGCGCTGCCCGGGCGCCGGCGGTGGCCCCGCGGACGGGTGAGTGCGCGCTGCGGCCGGCCGGGGCCCCGTCCCCGCGTCCCCGCGTCCCCGGGCCCCGCGTCCCCGGGCCCCGCAGCCCTGCAGCCCTGCAGCCCCGCGGCCGGGCCAAGTTGCTGCATCGCGCCGGGGCCGCTGCGGGCCGCGGCGCCTCCCCGCGCCCTGCGCTGCGGCCGGGCTGCTTCGTGCCGCCGGCGCCCGCGCGCTCGCAGCGCCCCGGCTGCAGGTGGCGCCCGGGCGCGCATCCCTGCGGGCCCCGCGCCCCTGCGTCCGCCTCGGGCCCATCCCCGCGCCCTGCAACCCGCAACCCGCGCGCGGCCGGGCCGCCTCCTCCGGGTGCGGGCGCGCGGGCTCCGCTCCCCGGGTCACCCCGCTACCCCCGATCGTGCACAGGCCCCGAGACCCCCGTGCGCGGCGGCGCGGGCCTTGGCGCGGGCTCCCGCGCCCCCTCCGCGCCCCAGGTGCTGCCGCGGGTGGAAAACCGGCCCCTCCGCCTGCGGTACTGGCGGGCCATGGCGATCGCCTCCTGGTGTAGCCTCTCTGCCAGGGGAGCAGAGTTCTTAATTATTAAAAAAAAAAACTAAACAGCGGCTTAGGGATGGATGGCATCGTCTCATTTTCTGAGATGCCATCGGGCGGCGTAGGAATGCTCTCTCACCCGGGGATTAATTTATAAAATTCGCAGTACTGCCAGCCATAATTGGTGAGGTGTTAGGTACTGAAAATTAATAAGACCGGCGTTTGCTTCGAAGCTACCCCAATCAAATGCACCAACGGGTCATGACATTTTAACATAAGAATCCACATTTTTCCCCAGGGGAGGTGGAGAGGGGGACCGGCCAGCCAGTTTGAGATAGTCTGCATTTTAAAAATTAGGTTTGTCTAACATTTAAAATGTCTGCTGCTTTATCAAAAGTAAGTTCAAAGTATTACAACCGACTTATTTTTCTGTTGCCTCTAGGGCAAATTCTGTTGAACTTTGGCTGCTTTCTTTTGTATGTGCTTTACTCAACTTTCCTTTTCCAGACAATTCAGTGGTTCTTTAAAGCGAGTCCTTTTATCTCCTGGGAAGGTTAAACAAAAGAAAGCTGGGTTTGACCTTTCCCAAAGGCGGTTCTTATTGTGTCTGGTCTCGCTTCTCTAATAGCCTCGCGGTTCTCCTGTTTCTCCATTTTTTTTTTTTTTTAAGATCTTAATTTATATTCAGGAAAGTTGTGTCTTTCAGACGTTGAAAGCAAACCAGCTTGGAAAGTTTCATTAACTTTTTGTATTTGCGGCCTGACCTGTACTCACCATTTTCTGAAAACTGAAAAGAAGCTGTTCTAGAACTCTCTCTCTATAAAAACTGTTCTTCCCCTTCTGGCTGCTGACACGAAGTTGCTTTATAGTCTTGTTTTATCTGTTTGCTTAATGTCTATGACCGAAGAGTCACTGGTGTGCTACACTGTTTTTTAACATTCTGGAAATAAAGGTGCAGAATACACTTGGCCAAGTGGCCATTGCTACATGGTAGCCTTCTCTCTGGTCTCAGGGTTTCTGTTGACTTTACACTCCCCACAGAAACCTGCAGGCAGCAAGTATCCTTTTGGTTATCGGAATGTTTCCACTTAAACAATCATCGTGGTTTCCATTTAAACAATTGCCGTGGCAAGTATCCTTTTGGTTATGAAAATGTTTCTATTTAAACAGTTGTCACTGTAAGTATTAAAAGGATCGTCCATACTGGTGGGCCAATACTGGTGGTCTTTTAGAGTTCCAAGAATCTCCTTTGAAGAATCCTCAGATTATCTTTTCCATCGATAAGCCATTATCATTCCTTGTGTTTTCTTGGGGAGGGGGGGCTCCACACTGCTGTGCGGGCCTCGGACGCTCACCTTCTCGCAGTCCTCTGTGCTCTTCAAGGTCAAGGTTTCTGGGCGTTTGGTGCCAGGTGCTGCTTTCGGTCCAGGCCTTCTCCTTCCGGGCTGGTTCTTTGCCTGTGGTTTGATTTTGTGCTGGCGGAGAAGGAAGACCGTACGCCCGTAATATGTAAGTGACGCATAGCGTGAAATAAGTTTCCTATCACTGTCGGCGACGGAGACGTGGAGTGTCTCGTGTTACCATCCTGTCCTGTTTCTCATCTCCGAGGTAGCCTCCCTTGATACTATGGGACATATTCTTCCAGGACTTTTTCAGCAACCTCTTTGTGGCTGTCGCTCCGAAGCTGTTCGGTGAGGGCTTGCTAAGTGCGGGGCACTGTTTTCATTTGAACTGGGTTTGCAGGAGGAAGAGATGAGAGCTTTTGAGATGTCGGTAGCCTGCGGAGACTCACCTTTTCTGTGCAGTGGGTACCGGCGGGGAGTCGGGAAGGGGGGAGGGTCCATCCCCTGAAGGACCTGCCCTGTTCATCCCCTTGCTTCCTGCAGTAGGAGGCTTCAGAGTTTATCCTAGGTTCTGGGGGTGCAGAGAGAAACAAGGCGGATACTCCGTCAACCCAGAGCAGCTTCCTTTCAGGCTGGTTCTCGGCTTTCAGCAGCGACTACCGTGCAGTGTGTGCTAAGTGCTCTGCGGACCGCATCCCAGAGGGTGACCCCAAACCCAAGCTCTGGGGCAGGGGAAGGACTTGCGGGGTGCAGGGGAGGGTGTGGGAGGAGATGGTGCATTGGAGCCGCTGGAGACGAAGTGTAGCGTGGCCGGGCGGTAGGGGGCTCGACAGGTGGCAGGAAGTGAGACGCGCCTGGCAGCGCCGGGTGCGGGGGGTGGGGATCAGGCCCAATCGGACGGGGACCAGCGGGGGCGGCGAACGTGTTCCCGGTGAGGACAGTGGGAGCGCAGCGTGGCGTGCTGAGCGGGCAGGGAGGTTGGGGTGCCTCGGGCTGCACAGGTGCACGCTGGAGGGGGACCCTGAGCTGGAGGAGGATCCCGAGCCGGAGGGTGACCCCAGAGCTGGGGGTGACGCCCGAGCCGAGAGGAGCGGAGACCGACATGAGTGGACATCATTCTGTCCCGGTGCTGGCTTCCCGGGAGGGCTGGGCACGGACAGACAGACGGACCCTCAGCCCCTCAGCAAAGGCCCCCTCCCCGCACCCCAGAGGCGCAGTGCGTGCGTGCTCTGCAGCGGCCGCGGAGGACGAGCCCGCGGTGGCATCGCGGCCCCGTGGGGCACGGCGCAGTGCGCACCGCAGGGTGTGGGGTACCGACCTGCCATCGGGCCGGAGAGGGGGACCAGGGTGCCTCCGGCCTGCACGAGTGACCGTGCAGCTGCGGGAACGTCCGGGTGACCGTCCGCCGGGGGTGCTGGGACCCTGCGCGCCCTTCCCACGAGCCCAGCAGCGCGGACGGGCTGTGACTGTCCCTCTCCGGGCGAGACAGGGTGATCTGCCTCTGGAAGTTGGGAGGGTGTCTGTAAACTGATTTCCATTTTCCAGAGAGGTGATCTTCAGCTATGTGGGATAATAATTAGCTGTGAACATTGCCGCCATCTTTATTGGCGCAGAGATTATTTTATTGGTGGTTCACCTTTCTGTTCTTCACTGTAATATTGTCCAGGTCACCCAAAAAGAGTTTTCATGGTTATAGTACAGGCTCTAAAGTCGATACGTTCACAGTTACGGAGGGCCGTTTTTCTACACTGTCTTCATAACCGATGGAACGAAATTTAGTAGGGCATTTGAATGACACAGGAAACTTGCCTCGCCTGTCCAGACGTGGCCCCTGAGAACTGCAGGACACGTGTCCAGTGTTAGACGGACGTCCACCCAAGCTGTCAGTTTGCAGGACAAAAGCAGGTGTCTGTCTGTTTCAGAGCAGTGCGATCAAACACAATAGCATTCTCCAAGTCAAAGCTAAAATCAATAGCAAAACAGAACTAGCAGGTCGGTTCCGAATGACCCAGGGGTTGTAGAAGACACATTACGATGGGAGTGAGAAAAATGGAGGAAATAGTCTGATCAGAAGTTCCTATAAAAACATCGTCTTTCAAAATGTGTACGGTGCAGCCAAAGTCACACCTAGAGGGATGTTCATAGCTTCAAATGCGTGTTAGGGAAGAAGAAAGACGGAAAATCAGGCATCTCAAGAAGTCAGAAAAAGAGCAGCAAACGGAACCCAGAGGAAGGAGATGGACGTTTTAGGAGAGAAGTTAATCAAAATAGAAAGCAGATATGCAGGTGAAAACTGTATATTTGCTTTCTGATCTTTTGAAAATGCTGGTGACAGCAACAAGATCCAGTATCGGAAAGAGAAGACCCTGCCAGTGTTAAATTTTAACTCTGGGTTACGTGGTCAGATTCCGAGGTTTTATTTATTTAAACGACCCCTGGATTTGTTGATTTCGGTTCTCCAGTTTTAGGCCCGCCTCATCCTTGTCAATTTGATGTTCTTTTTACCCGGATTCAGCCTGCTTCCCAAAGTCCACACCGCACAAAAGGGCACGCTCAGGGGAATGCCACTCCTGCCAGTGTCCCTTCAGCCTGCCCACGGCCCCCCGCACCCCCCCACGCCTGCCCACACCCCTAAAATCAGTGCTTTGCCAGTTTCTTTTTGTGAAGCTCAGATACATATGTTTTCTTATTTCTCTTTCTTTCACACACAGGAGGTGAGCACACTCTCTGTGTACTGTCATTATTTATTTATTTTTCCCCACTTAAAAATATGTCCCGGGAACATGGCCCGTGTCACATCCCAGAGTTCTCTGGGCTGATTTCCCACCCCCCTCCGCCCAGCGCTGTGCGCGTGTGTCTGCCATGTGGTCCGGTCACCGTGGCTCCTGTGTGTGTGGACATTTTGGTGGTTTCCAGTGTTTTGCAATTACGAGCAGTGTTGCTATGAGGAACCTTCAGTGTGTGTATTGTGTTTTGGAGGCTTAAAGGTCATTTGCAGGGTCATGGGCCTGGGTCGAAGGCTAAATAAATGCACACGCAGCCAAGCTCCCCTGTGTGGCCTTTTTGCAGTTCTGCCAGCCCTGTGAGTGCCTTTTTCTTCACAGGCTTTTGCGTTTTTGCCCATCCAACAGAATCGCATTTCTCCTATTAGGGCCAAAGTTGAGCATCTTTCCATATATTTAAGGACATTTTTATATATATTTTTTGTGAGTTTGTCTATTCAAGTCTTTAGCCTGTTTTTTTTTTCCTATAGAATTTCTGCTCTCTTTTCCCTTGCGTTTTTAAGTTTTGTTTTGTTTTTTTTTTTTTGCCTTAGAAATAATAGCCTTTTATATATATGAAATGTGTATTATAGCTACTTTCTGCCAGTTTATTGCCGTCGGATTGTTCTGATTGTGGGTTTTGCCATGCAGAAGATTTCTCTCCGTGTTGTCGGACTTGCCAAACTTCCGTCACTGGGCATGGATTTGAAATCAGGGACAGGAAACCTTCCCCTGCGCATGTGTCAGAAGCTTTGCCAGTGATTTCTTCAAGCAATTGAGCAGTCTTCATTTTTTCGATTTCTTGGACACTTGGCGTTCCTTCTGGTGTGCAGTGTGAGGAATACATTTAATTTCATCTTCTCCCACATGGCTGGCCAGTTGTCTCAGCGGCACTTGAAAAGTCCATCTTTGCCCAAGTCATTCGAGATGCCACCATTATTATATGTGAGGTTTGTCTATGTAGGTCGAGTCTTTTTGGGGGTTTTCTGATTCATTTCATTGGTCCGTCTGCCTGTTCGTGTGCGACTCTGCAGTGTCATTCGTGACGTTTTGTCTTGATACTTGAAGGGCTAGTTCTTCCTTACGGCTCCTCCTCCGTGTTGACTAAGCTGTTCTGTGAGTGTGTGTCCCCACGTGACATCAGTGTCAACTCGCCTAGCTCCGTTAGAAAGCTTCCGAATAAATTTTATTGGAATTGCGTTCTATTTATCCGTTAATTTAGGGAGAGCCGACAACCTGATGAAGTTGTGTCGTCTTAAGCAAGATGATCGGGACTCATTTTGTGTGCCTCAGGGATGTATAAACCTACAGACTTCTCCACGTAGGTTGTGAACATTACTCTTCTGTCGCTATTGGAAATGGTGTTTTCTTTTACACTGTATATTCTAGCTGGTTGTTCTCTGTGTATGTGAAGGCTGTTATTTTTGTTTGTTCATTGATGTTCTTCTACCTTGCGGGTTTTTTTTTTCCGAGTTACTTTTATCATTGATTCTTTTGGTTTTCCAGGTTCACTATCACGTCCTTAGCCAATGGAGAGTTTTATTTCTCCTTTTCCACTGTTTGTGCTTTTAGTCGTTGTCCCTTGTCTAACTGCATCGGCGAATACCTCCAGAACAGTGGTAAAGAGGAAAGGAGGTAGCGGGCATCCTTGCTGAATTCCCCCGTGAAACTAGCACCGGACGTCACAATGTCTGTCCTTGGGGTGCGACCTCCCCACTTTCAAAGGGCAACCAACATTCCGACTTCTACCACTCAGGAGTTTTGCCTGATTTTCTAGTATAAACCATTGTTGTATGTGGTTTTGCGTTTAGATCTTTTGTTCAACCGTCTTGTTAAATTGATCCATGTCGTTGCTAGTGCTCATAACCCATTCATTCATTTTTCTATTTGATATTTCATTGTGTGATTGTACCACAATTCATTTATCGATCTCTCCCTCTGGTGGGTGTTTCCTTGTTTTCACTCTTTTTTTATTGCGAGGTTTATTTTTTTGCATTGTAATCAGAGGATAGCGTTTGTAATATTTCTATTTTATGACTATATTTTGATTTCTTTGTGCCTTGATATAGGATAATTTCTTGTGCATTTGTTCAAAAAGGTATATTCTCCATTATTAGAGTGTACTGTTCAATATATGTCCAAAAATTCTACCATTATTGGTTGAATTGTTTAGATAATATGTCTTTATTTAATTTTTCATCCCCCTCAACCCTTGAACTCTTTCATACTGACTGGCATGTTTCTTATCCATAGTGAATTCCTATTTATTTCTTCTTGGATTGGCTTTAGATTCTATTATTTGCTCTACAGATATTAATAGCTTATTTTTCATTGTGAAGTAGAGCTTTTGGCATTTGTTCACGAATAGTTTTTGCCTTAAATTTCATTTTGTCTGGTATGATTGCAGCCTGATTGCATCCACTTGCCTGATAAGTATTTGTCCATCTCTTTATTTTTAGCTTTTTTGAATCACCGCATCTTAAGTATGTCTCATACATATTGCATAGAGTTGGACTTTGCTCTCTAAGCAAGTTTGAAAATGTTTAAGTAGTCAAGTGAGGCTCATTCACGTGAATTATTATAACCGATGTTTGCTTTCAGTTGTTATTATCTGTTATAATTGCTGTCCACATTATACTTATTATGTTTATTCATTATTAGGTATTTTTTCCTTGAGTTTAAAAAAATACTTCTTTTGAGATCTAGAGAGGACTAACTTTTTGTTCTAGTGGTTACCATTCAATGATACACCTTTTTTAGTGCCTTTAATCCTCTTCCCGCTTTTTAACCTGTCCTTTTACCCTCTGTCAGCTTTAAATGGTATTCTTTGCTTCTCATCTATTATCTATACAATAGTCAGTGATTTTACTGTTTTCTCCTTTCTCTCCCCTTCTCTTTCTTATTTTAGTTACATTTTCCAACTTCCTCATAACCCGCCTTGTCTTCCGTCTTAGTTTTACGATCAGATACATAAACTGCTCATTTCTTCATCAGCCCTTTTGCTTAAATTTCTTCCGTCCCCCATCGGTTAGATGGAGTTGGCGCCATAATGCCAGCATTGGGTGCAGTGCGTTAACATCTGTCCTGTGCGTCTGGAATTCTACTCGTCACATGTCTTTGGGAGAACTGAGAAAGTGGTCACCCAAATATCATTTCCTGTGCGTGCGATTCAGACGATGGGCCTGGGTTGAGAAAGGTGAATAGAATCCCCAAGAGGCTGCGTGTGGAAGTATTTTGTGAGTACCTGCTTGTTCAGTACTTGCCTTTTAAGCTGCTGCGCCAGCGCTGGAGCTCAGAGCGCGTCTGTCACTGAGTAAGTCTGTGCATGGGCCCTTTAACAGGGATGCCTGGGACTCCAGCACCCTCCATCTCACTCAGTCTCTGGAACCCTGGGCTGGGGGAACCTCTGCAGCTGAGCTATCCTTCCCAATCCTCACCTGCCACACTCGGGTGTGGGACCAGCCCCTTCTGCATCTCCTCCCCTCCTACCAGTCTCGAGGTGGCCTCATCTCTGTGTCCTTAGTTGGGACGTTTGTTCGTGTAGATTTCCGGTGGTTCTCATTGATGGTTTTTCTGTAGTTTAGTGATAATTTTGCGGTTGGAGGAGGAGGTGAGCACAGAGTTTCACTACCCTGCCCCCTTGACTGGAGGCCCATACTTTCCTTTTGGTGGCTTTCTTGGTTTTTCCTCAAAGACTTTTGTTAAATATTTATTTGAAGTTTTTCTCTTGGGGGCAACTTTTAATTTAATTTTCATTTCTAATACGATTTTCTTCCCTTTCTGTTTCTTTCTTAAGTTCAGTCTACCTTTTCTCTATTTCATTCCCCCTCACTCCATTTCTGTTCTTCGTTTCTGTGTTAGTTGCCTACACGTTGTTGGAGGGTATTTAATTCAGTTTTGAGTGTCGTGACACAGTTTTATTTCATGGTTGCTTTGGAAGGAGAAGTTTTATTGTCTGAAATGCCTTAATTCACATTTTTAAAAAATAGTTTCATGTGGATGTGGGCTTTATTCATTTATTTATTTTTTTGAATCTGTGTTTGTTTCGTGAGTAGGTTTCCTCCGTGGAGAGCCCTTGTCCAGCCCCGTCTTCTCTGCAGTCCCTTTAACGACCGGTGCCAGCTTTGGCGGGGTGTACGGCATGCCTTATTCTGCTCTTGTTTCTGTGGATCCTTCTGCTCTTACTGTTTTCTTCCCCTTTTTTTTTGCCATGTCTCCAAGGGGTGCCACTCATTCTCTAAATGCGTTTCTCTGTCTCACAGCCTTGCTTCTCCAAGGCTGTACCTCCTGGTTCTACTCATTTTCCAGCCTCTTTCCTGTAACCGGTTCTGTGAACAACCAGGTCTTGATCTGTGTTAGTGCGTTAGCCCTTTCTGTCTTTTGAGGGGGTTGTGGTCGTTTAACTCTTCCATAGTCCCTGTTTTACAGAACCTCTAACGTCTCCATCCCTGCTCTCCACCCGTAGGTTTGCAGAGTGGTGTGTGCAGAAGCTCTGTTGGAATTTAGTTTATTTCTGAATGTGATCTGGGGACTCCCAGAGGCCTTTAGGACCTTTACAGGGATCAGAGGGTTCCTTCTTATTTTCATAATTATACTAAGGTATTACCTGTCCTTTTTGTCCATTTTCTCAGAGCATGCTGTGCTGTTTTTCAGAGGCCACGTGACGAAGCCACAGTTATTCGAAAAGACTATGAAACACTCTTCTTTTCATCCTCGTTATCTATGTGAGACTGAATTGTCTTCATATATTGCAACCCAAACAGCGTAATCTCAGCAGATTTAATTCAGAAAGCAGATACGAAAATTCTGCTGTCTTAAGCCAGACATTTAAAAAACTTGCAAAAATATGAGTGTCAATAATTGTCTGTTTTGAGAAACATAGTTACTTTTCTTTAGAATATATTTATATTAACACAGAATGAGTTTATTCTATTCTTTTCAATGTTTTAAATATTTAAAGCGTGTCTCTCAATTTATAGTACGGTGCATATGGATAATTATAACTCATAAACAATAGCTCTTTGGGGTTTTAACTTGTAGGAGATCCTGAACAAAAATTTGTTTGGAAATTGTCGTTTCATACAGCAGTGGATCACCTGGGGTGTTTTAAAACTACTGATGCCTGTGTCCTTGTCTCAGAAATGTAATTGGACTGAAGTGTTGCCTAGGCTTTGGAAATTTTAAATACTCCCTGGGTAATTTTAATATATAGGTAAGCTCGGGGATTTTACTGACATATAGTGTGCAGTGGTGGTGTATCAATCGCTTATGTAATTCCTGTTCTTGCTGCCTCGAAGAAATTGGAACTCAGCATTTCCCAAATTTGCACAAAAGAATCACCTGGGCAATCTTAATTTTACGTTCGATTTTTCTCTTGTGTAGAAAAACAGTTGCTTTGTTTTTACACCAACTTTTGTTTTGAAAAACAGTCGTAGACTCGGGACGTGGCAGAAGTAACACAGAAAGGTCATCTGTCCTCTTCACCCGGATTTTCCTGGGGTAACGTCCTACGTACCTGGAGTTCACTGTCAGACCCACAGTACTCACTTCACTGTCCTCTGCACACCCGGTTCAGACCTCACTCGTTGCATGCCCTCTGCAACTTCGTCACGCGTGCGGACGTGTGTAACCGCTCTGATTGGCTGGCGAAGATACTGATGGGCGTGGGCGCCGCTGGGGGCTGTAGCTGATTGGACAGGGAAAGTCCCAGCCCTGTTATAAGGGCGGATGGAGTCGGCTGGAAGAGTGCGGGCGGGTAGGGCAGTGCAGGATTCTCCCCAAAGTGCGCTGTGCACGGGAGGCTCTTGTATAGAAATGGCTCTGGCCTCTGCTTTTAAATTCGAGCCCCGTTAGCCCCCAGGGGTCCTTCTTGGTAAGCGTTTTCTCTCTCAAGGTTCACAGAGGTGAGACTGAACTAATGGTCTGCGTTTGAAAAGCAGCTGGTTACATTGCCCCAGAGATGGAATATCTCATGTCGGTCACAGGCTACTGTCGTCTTCAGGTTTGGGGCGGAGCCACTCAGGTAGACCCAGAACCCAGTTTGGAAAAATCACATGGTTAGGCGCGACTCGCTTATAGTAATAAGTTCGTTCACCGTATTTCGCTTTATTATTTTTTTTCCACGGGGAGATGTGAAGATTGAGGCATAACGTGTCACTGCTGTTGATAATCAGATATCCTATCCACACGGTTGATTTGGCCAATAAAAGGTAAATTGTAAGCGTACGGAAGGCAGAAAGTTGTTTTTTTTCTTCATGCTAGAGTTTGGCATAGTACCTTAGACAGCAGGTGCTGGTTAATCTCTGTCCATGTGGTAAATTTGGCCAACACTCTCCTGCCGGTCGATGGTCAGACTGTATAGCCCAGAGCAAGCTTGTTTCGGAAAAAACCATTGACCTCTTATTGCTTTTCTGTGCTTAAACTGTGCTAAAATTAAACTCCCCAAATGCACAGTGCAAAGCATGGCCTTATTGCCTGGCTGATGGTTTCTACTGTGAGTGGAGGTCGTAGCTGAGGGCGGTTTACAGAAACCTCACTTCGGAGGCCTCAGCAGGAAAGAAAGCTTTGAAGTGGATTCTGTTAGATTAGATTTTTTTATTATTATTATTGTTTTAAAACTTTTTCCCACGCGATTTGGGATTGTCCAGTGAAAGAGAGGGTTTTGTGCCTGGCGTGGCATAGGACCCGGATTAGAGGTTAATGCTCTGAAGAGACTTCATTTAATACATAATCTCGACTTTGTTTATAAAATTTTTTTAATGAAGTAATTGATTTTTTTCCCAAGTAATTCAATGTGTGGCTTCTGTTTTTTTTTTTTAATCATGTTTTGAAAGTCCTCCACTACAAGATTATTTTTAAAGAAATTCTGTTTCCTTCAGGCTCCTTAGTGGTTTCATTTTGTACCTTTTTGCTTCATTTGGAACTCCTTTTGGTGGAAGGGGTAAGGGGTGAGGTTAGTAATCAATTTGATTTCTTTCCTCCCAATAGGTATTTAGTTGATACAGTAGTAGCATTTCCGAATAATCCTTCCCCTGTTGATTTCCATCCACTCGTTTTATCCTGAGTTTCCTAGGTGTGTGTCAGTCAGTTTCTGCATTTTCCAGTCTGTACCAGTATAGGTGAATTTCCTCAGACGTCAGCACCACACTATTTTAACATTGTAGCCACCATGCAGCGTTACAGTATCTGAGGGATGCTCTTCGATCTTCTTCTTTTTTTTTTTTTTTTCAGAATTGTCTGTCTGTGCTCAGTTTTCCATCAGACTTCGGAATTAGCTTGTCTAGTTCCTACGAGAATTGCTGGAGATGCTTCAGAAAGCCCCTCTGTGATGAATCACGGTCCAGGTCCTTGAAGCCCCGTCTGTATCATACATCTGGAGAGACTTGGTTTTAGATCTAGTTCTGATATTGACCCGCTCAGTAACCAAATACGGATTCATGTTCTACCCTTTTACACGTTTGCAGGTGCTTTTAGAGAATGAGTGTGTACTCGCAGGTTTTTTCTTTACTTTTTTAGTCACTAGATACAACGATTCTAAGAACCCTCAGAAATTTTTTTTTTTTATCATTGCGGTGAGAGGTCTTGATACGTGGAAAAGTTGGAAACAAAAAGTCAAATTAGAGTTCTCTAGGCTTGCTTTCTGTTCCAAAACTCGATCATAAGTAAATAAAAGGTGTATCGTCAGTGCAGTCAGTGCAATCAAGGATCGGGTTTAAATCTTTGTAGCTACTGAAAGGGCTGCTCTACCTAGAGAATCTGCAGAAACGGTTCTTGGCAAGGCCGTTTGTCTGTTTCTTTCTTTCCCTCTGTAAGCAGTTGGTGTTTTGAAAGGAAGCATATTGTCTAGGTTTTCAAAGTCCTCTAAGAAACAGGATGGGGGAGTGCGTTATTTTTGAAGCACGTAACATGATTGCATCTTCAGTGGAATTAAGTGCGTTGAAGGCTTGAATTCTTTGCGTTGTCACAGTCGACTATTATGGTTGAAATAATACTGTATCGTCTTCCCTTTCCGAGGGTTCAGTGTCAGGTGATGCGGGGACTCAGAACAGAAAGGCTTATGGGTCAACACTGTCGAGGCTGTGATGCCTCTCAAAAGTCAAACTTTACTTTTTTGAAAGGCGAATCAAATCTCTAGTTTGTATAACACATTAACAGATTGGAAAATAATGGAACGAATGATGAGAGAAAATTGGCCTTCATCTTTTGGTGAATGGCAGGCACCATTCAATTAAAGTGAGTGTTTAAAAGGGAGAGAACTTCTTTTCCCTTTTGGAAAATTACTTTCAGGATTCATTGCTTTAAAATTTCTATAGGATTTTGAAAAACTTTTGTAATCCTGTCAAGGGTAACGTTCAGCATTAGAGGGTGAGGTCTGAGATCTGTTGAGTCTACTCATACCAGACTCAGTCTATTTAAGAAATGTAAATAGTGTTCTTCAGCCAGAGTAAATATGACAATGAGATAAACTGATCTAAATTACCATTATCGAAAGTAGAAAGATTAGAGAAGGGAGTTTAGGAAAAGTAAGAATAGAAGCAGAATATAATCCAGGAGTATAAATTTGAAAACCTCAAAGTGAAAATCAGTTTATTGAATTCTCAGATGTTGTTTGTGTGCCAGATAGGAATAGAATCCTATTCCTAATAGAATAGGAAAGTGGGTGTCCTGATGGCAGGGGACATTTTTGTTCAAAGCACATGTGACTCGAGGAGACCAGAGTCAGTGTCCCAGTTCCCAGTTCTGTGTGGGGTGGGGGTGGGGGTGGTTGGTGTCTGTCCTGGCCAGGACGTGGGGGTGGGGTGGAGGTCACAAAGTCCAGGGCTTATGTGGGTCATTAACCCCCAGTGTTTCTAGAAAGTGAAACGGTACCCCAGCATTAACTTCTGTCTCAGTCGTCATCACGGACTACATTTTGGGAAATCTGTTATTTTCCTTTGCATCTGACTCGATTTCTTGGACCCTTTGCAGCCTTAAAAAGCTTGATTTTCAGTTTAGACTTTGACCGAGAACGTGTCAGAGTGCCACTGTGCCCCCATCCTGGCCAACCCCGGGATTTTCCATATGTTTTAATCTTTGTTTGTCTAATAAGTGACAATGGTGTAACCCACTGTGGCTTTAATTTGCATTTCTTCCCTAGTGTGTGAGGCTGGTCATTTTTTCGTTTCTAGTTTTCTGTTAATCACCGGATCACTGAACAGATTCCCTTCTGTTCTTGCTCAGCCAAATTGCTGGGCTGCATGTTTTGCGAGAGTGTTAGTTTGGAAGAGTTTCAACCTGTTCTATCAGGCATTAAATTCGGCATGAAAGATGGTTGGTTCATCTCAGGACAGGCCTAGGTGGAGTGGGGAGGGCAAGTGCCAGCCAAGCTTATAAAGAGAAGTGATGACAGAGCAGGGAGTCCTGGTGGGAACCGTCGTGATTGGCGGGCAGCAAACCGGAACTGCAGGCCGGCAACGCGCGCCGGAAATGCCCTCCGGAACTGCGCACCGGAACTGGAACCCGGAAATGTGCACCGGAAATGCCCTCCGGAACTGGAACCCGGAAATGTGCACCGGAAACGCGCGCCGAGCGCAGCGGGGATCCGGGACTGTGGTTCCGGAGGTTCCTCGCGTAGGCGGGCGGCAGGGTCCAGGGAGGCTCGGGGACTGCGGCCTCGCGCGACATCGTCCGCAGATGCGTTTGTACGAGAGCGACCTTGCCGTGGATTCAACATTAGTTGACTCTCGAGAATGAAACTGGTTCCCGGATAATACTTTCAGACTGAGTTTGCATCATCTAGTATTGAAATCTTTCCTTTCGTTCGTTGCTCCTTCAAAGCGCGGCGTGGCCGGGCACATTTCTGGGCCCGCCCCTCGGGGTTCAATGGAAGACGCCCCCGCTGGTGCAGGGTGGGCCGCGGGGCGTGCTCCGCCTTCCCCCCGAGGGCACTGTCACCGTCGGATTGTCCTGGACACAGGTGAATGGGCCCCGTGTAGCCAGACGCTCCTTGAGCCTTTGATGACAGCGAGCGCCATTGTCACGCTCCCCACGTCGAATTAAATTAAAGCCCAGTCATCGCATTTCTTCCCCGTGAGTCCGGCCGCCCTCCCTGCCCGGGTTTCTGCCAGCCACAGGGTGCTTCCACCTCCAGAGCGCAGTGTCCAGGAGAGAAGGGACGACGCAGACATGCGTTTGCTTTCGCCGTGGGGCTGTCCCCTTCCCCTTTGAAACTATTTCGTTTGGGAACCTTGAAACCGAAGACTCCGACTTGAAGCGCATTCCGACCCTCATTTCTCGTTGATACGCTTCGTCGGCCCTGGGTTTGCGAGAACTTGTTCAGCTCGTTCTGGGTCAGGAGCCTGATGCTCTGGTTTCTGTCCTGCTGATTTCTTATCCGTGGCCCTCTGCCAGGAGCGCGTTTTTTCCCGGGTACTTAATCACACTCGCCACCCTCAACAAGCCGGATCCTTCCTGTCTGATCTCAGCAGCTAGGCAAGGTCAGGCCTGGTTAGTCCTTGGATGGGAGACCACCTAGGAAGACCGGGTGCTGTAGGTGAAAGACATTTAAAAAATGAAAAAGAGAAAAAAGATGTTAGACTTTTTCATTGTTTCTGTAACTAAGAAGATTGCCCTCTCTTACTCTCTCTGTAAAGATATAACATAGAGTTTGCTTTTGCTTCAGTGATTTTTTTTTTGAATTTTGGCCTTTTGGAGGAAAAAAAAACCCTAAAGACAGACAGAAGGTAGAAAGCTGTCGATTATTCTCTTTAAATGTCTCTTCTCCCACAGATGTCGTCTGTAAGTCCTAAACCAGAAATATCCCCCCAAAATCTACTCATAGCAAGTAATCTGGACGAGCTTTAAGTGCGAGGCAGATCTCGATGCCATTACTAGATGAGATCAGCAAGGAAAAGGGCCAGATGTATGACTATATCTAAAATCCGGGAATCTCACGATTCTCTAGTTCCTTCCATATAAAAAGTAGGCATGACATTGCACACACACACGTCATTCTTTCAGCAACTAGTTCTTGAACACCTACTACGTGCCACGTACTATTCTGGACGTCAGTGAACAAAAAATATGAACACATCCCTGCCCTGCCTTCACGGAGCTGACATGTTCACGGGAGACCGAGGCGAGAGAGGAGAGAAATTTTAGTCAGTGACACACGCACAGACTTATGATGGGTGCGACGGAGAAGAAGTTGTTGAAGTAGGAGCAGGGGGTGTAGGAGTTGCGATTTTCTTTGGGGCGGGGTTGGAGAAGAGGGTACTGGAGCAGAGATTTGGGGAGGGGAGTGGCCAAGCCTCAGGGGTGCGGGCTGAGTGGGGAGGACCATTTCAGGAGGGGCCCAGCAAGTGCGAACATTCTGCTGCGGGGCACTCCTGGGGTGCGGGGAGGCCGGGAGGAGACCTGAATAGATGAAGGAGAGAGATCAGGAGCAAGAAATGAGGGCAGAGCTGAGAAGGGAGGGAGGGAGGCAGGTTGCAGAGCTGTTCTAGGTCATTGCGAGGGTTCTGCTTTTCGCTGAGGGGGCTGGAGAGTTTCAGAGGGAGGGGAGGCGGGATCCGACTTCCTGTCATGGACAGTCGCCATGGCATCCCTGTGGGGGGCACAGGCTGTTGGGAACATGCAGCAGAGGCAGGAGACCAGGGAGCGGGCTAATGGGGGCGGCTTCCTCGTTGGCTCAGAGCTGATGGTGGCCTGGGCCAGGGTGGGAGCAGGTGGGCCAGGAAAAGGGGTTCATCCTGATGCATTTGTATTTGAAGGTAGCCGGGCCGGCAGGGTGTGAGGCACGGGGGAGGGGGACAGATGGGGGTGCCCTGGGGTTTGACGGAGCGCCTGCCACCTGGACTGGCCCATACCAGCTGGGGGAGGCTGAGGCCAGATCACAGGTAGCAGCGGGGGCCTCATCCCTGGGCATGGGAAATTCGGGGTGCGCATTAGACCTCCACGTGAAGGCGCTGAGTTAGCTGTTGGGTACACACACCCTTTGTAAGCTCGAGGGCGTGGTCCCGGCCAGAGGTGGAAATTTGGGAGTCGTCACAGTCCCTTTGGCATTGAAACCAGGGTCTGGAGGGGTTCTGAAGGGAGGGAATGTGGATGGGAAGGGAAAGGGTTGGGGACAGAGCTGCGGGCTTCCAGGCTGGGGAAGCCACAGGAACAGTGGGTGAGTGATGATGACTTCAGCTCTTGGTCGCCCCATGAGGGAGTGCCTTTGCCACCTGGTTCACAGTGACATTTTAACCGTGCTGTGCTCAGCTGTTAACTTCAGCATGGACAGCGGACCGGCAGGAGCCCTACCAGGAAAGGGGAAGTCATTTTCGTCTTCTGTTATCTGTGTCAGAGTGATTCCAGATCCTTCCGGGCTTTGCTTGATCTGGGTACTGGTAAGCTCTGCTGTATCAGGGTTTCGGTGACATTTGCCATGTCACCGGCCTCTGCCGAGTGTTTTATTTGCTCACTCTCTGGTGATATCTCGTTCTGACAGTTGACTTTTTCAAAAGCAAGTAATAATTTAAATCGTATTTACTTTTCAGGAAATATTCCAGGATTCTAGGAATATATATATATATTTTGAATCCCAGTAGTTTTCTTCACGGAATTATACAGTACTTTTACTTTACAGTGTTTTCTCAGTTTCCCTAATATGAGGACATCTTATGAATCGATCGCCTGTAGGGGAATGTTTTGAGGGTACATGTGTCCTCAGCCATGTGTGCTGAGGAATTGTCTTTTACTGCATTTTATTCCTAGTTCTTAGGTACTGGTATATAGTAGATACTCAATACGTAGTCTTACATAAATAAAGACGGTAGACACTATTTGTAATGCTTTTTCATTCAATATCATAAGAATTTTGTCACATGATTGAAAGGGTTCTAAAATGGTACATAGGTGGTTGCATAATAATTTGTTTTATAGATCAGGCGTAATTTGCTTTAAATAGATTCTTTTGTTTGGCATATTTCGTTTCTGTCGTGTTTTGTTATTATAAATAACACCGAAGGGAACATCTTTACACATATCAATCTTTGCCCACACTTCTGTGTATGTCTTTAGGATATATAAGTAACTAAGAGAATCATTAATTGAAATAATTTCATAGTTTAAGTCTCTTAACGTATACTGGCAACAAAAGTGTAACAGTCTGTGCTCCCACTGACATTTAAAAAGAGCCCCCCCATCCCCCAGAGTTTGACCTGTTATTCTGATTTCTTCTTGTTCTGCATTGACTCCCCGTGGGGACCGTGTCTATTGCTACTCTCTTTCCTTCCGCTCCTGGAGTTACAGCCAGTGAGTGGCGAGGACAGCCGGTGGCTTCTCACTCCAGGCTTTAACTCTGTGTTGACCAGCTGTCTGGAGGTTCCCCTGCATCTCAAGTTCACCATCCCCAAGGATGTGATAATTCTCTTTCCTACTTCTCTGTCCCCTTGGGCCCCTT
The DNA here is from genome assembly GCA_004027375.1 of Macroglossus sobrinus. Classification (NCBI taxonomy): domain Eukaryota; kingdom Metazoa; phylum Chordata; class Mammalia; order Chiroptera; family Pteropodidae; genus Macroglossus; species Macroglossus sobrinus. The sequence goes on from PVKZ01005094.1 coordinate 30,035, forward strand.
TTGACATAGATGAAGGTAAGAGCATCCAAGCTGGGACAGTGGAGAATGGTCACTTCTTCCCTTTTCCTCTTTGTCCTTCACTAGCCTGTGCCAGTTTCTTTATTTCTGGGCTCGTGGCTTCTGCCTGCCTTGGGTCCAGCTTATTACCACCTCGTTCCTGGATTATTAGTGCCCTGTCCACTTCCTTCCTTCATCACTTCTCTCTAATACATCATCCTCGCTCTAATACATCACCATCATCATCACCGAAATGCCCGTCTTCTGGTGGTGGCTTTCTCAATTGAATTCGATTCCTGCACATTCTCCCAATTGCCCACAGAGACTCTGCTCTGCCTGCCCACCCTCTGATCTGCCCGTCATCATTTCCTAGGGATTTTCCCCTCCTCCTTCTCCAGCCAGCTCGAACCCTTGGCACTCCACGTGCATCTTAACCCTCATAGACCTCCGTGGCCATGCTCTGGCCGGCCTCTCCCTTCACCATGCCCTTGACATTCATCTGCAAATTCTGCTGCAAGACTTTGCCTGCAGACCCCCTTTCCAGCGAGAGCTGTCTGTGTCTTCTGCACAAGGGCGCGAGCACTTCTGTGGCAGAACCTTCAGTGTCACCTGTTGGTCACGTTTATAGATCTGTGTGCCAGGCTATGTGGTTAATATTCATCCATGATTCCATGGCACTCACTGTAGAGGCTATTGTAGAAAAGATACCTGACAAGTATTAGTTGGAATAAAAACCGTCTCAGTAGAAACCTACTCTGAGCTGACGTCTTTACGGTGTCCTGCCTGTCTCTGTTCTGTGTCATTTCTATTCAGGCCAAAGAAAGTTTGCATTTTTATTATAGTCTGGAACTGCTCGGCCTTGGTGTGCTGGAAAAACATCTTTCTTTTGCTTTCTTTTCTGAAGGAATCAAACTTTTTATTTCAATAATTGTTGTCTCACAGGAAATTGCCAAAAAAAAAAAATTTAGGGAGTCCCACGGACCCTTCGCCCGACTCCCCCGGTGGGGACGTTTTTCATAGCTGGGAGCATCCTGTCACAACCAGGAGAGTGACACTGGCGCCTTGCTGTGTGGACCAGGTGAGAGAGCTGTTCGCTGTCCACGGCTTTTAGCCGCGCGTGCGTGTGTGTGGCCCTGTACGATTCTACTGCGCATGCAGGTGTGTGTGGTCCCTGCCACGGTCGAGACGCAGTACCGTTTCATTCTATAAGGCCCCTCATGCTGTATCTCTTTGTAATTTCATCCACCTTCCCCGCCCGTCCCTGCGCCCTGTTCTCTGTCACTGCAGAAGTGCCATTTTGAGGATGTTGTTCACGTGGGATCATACTGTTTGTCACCTGTTTCCTAATGCTAAATGCCCTTCAGGCCTAGTCAGGTCGGTTTCATGCCCGCGGGCCATCCTTCTGTGTCGCTGGGTGGCGGCGGCGTGCCATCGTACGGATGCACCAGAGTGCGTTCAGCCACCCGCCCAAACGACGAGCCGTGTCCAGGATTTTTGTATTATTTTGGATAAAACTGCCGTGAACGTTTGTGTGTATATATTTTTGTGCGGATGCGAGTTTTCGTTTCATTTCCCTGGGATACACGTCCGTGAGTAGGCTCGCGGGCTCGAATGGCACGTGCGTGTTCAGCTTTCTGAAAACTCGCCCCACTGTTTTCCAGAGTCGCCGTACCCTTTCCACATCCCCACCGGCAATGCCTGTGTGACCCCGTTTCTCTGTATCCTCGCCAGAATTCGGTGTTCGCACTGTTTTTTTTTTTTTTATGTTTTATTTCTTATAACTGTTCTAATAGGTGTCTAACTCCCTGGGGATGTAACGTGCTTTTTCCGGGGGGCTGAGCATGCCGACCGGTGTGCTTATAGATGTCAGCGATTGCCATCATACGTTCCAGACACGAGGCCCCTGCCCCGTGCTTGGTTTCCAGCTTTTTTCTCCCGGTCCCTAGCTCGCTTCTCATCCTCTTAACAAAGCCCTTTGCGGCTCAAGGCCTGGACGTTTGGAGGCTTTTATTTTGGCAAGTATTTCTGCTGGAAAAAAAAAATTATGTGACAGTTTATTTTTTTTGTCTTTACCATTATCAAGATGTCAGTCCATTGCATTCTGACTGTCATGATTTTTGATATACAACGGAGCCTTCTTAAATGTTATTCTTGCCGTTCCCTGTGTTCGTAGGTATTTTTTCCCCGCTATTTGCTTTGGTTTTCAGCAGTTTGCTTACGACGGGCCTGGGTGCGGTGTTCTCTGCGCTGAGCGAGCTTCTTGGGTCTGTGGGTGGATGGGCTCCATAGCATTTGGGTCAGACGTTATTTCTTCAGCTGTCCCTTCCGGCCCGTTCTCTCCACCTGCCAGCTACACGCGTGGTCAAGCCGTTTGCTGTTTCCCCGCCAACCTTGGGCAGTGTCTTTAGTCTTTAATTGCTCTTTCCTCTTACAAGTCACAGAACCTCCTGCTGCTGCGCGCCGTTCGCCGTTAAGCTCATCGAAGGAGTTTTTTAAAAAAAATTTCTGAAAATGAACTTTGTGTTTCTAGCTTTTCGATTTCCTTTATTTATTTAAAAATAAATCCCCACATAGATGAGCGAGGAGGACACCTTCATCTGCCGATCTCCTGAGCAAGCAGGCGTTGTCACTTTTCGTTTTTGCCAGTCTAATGGCTGCGAAATGAACATATCCTTGTCGCTTTATTTGCCTTTCAGCAAATACGTTTAACGGTTTAGTTCCGATTTTTTCTTTGCTGTCCATGGCCGTTTATCTGCCCCCTCTCCCACCAACCCCGGTGGTGCTGTTATCAGAGCTGTCTTGGCTGATTGCGGGGTCGGGGACGTTCATGGGTCTGTTTCTGTCGATGTGTTTTTTCTTTTTCATGAATCACGTTCTCATTTTCGTGTCTCCCGGTTTCTATTGCACGCTGAGCACCGTGTGTACGTAACAGGAAGGGCTGGGGACTGTCCGCCCCGAGCAGAGTGCCCGTCCCTTCTTCTGTCCCACTGCTAGTGCGGGGGCTGATCGGGCCGCGGGCTCGGTAGCAGCGCAGAGTGAGATCGTCGTTACGATGGCAGTGAGGGCATCCTACAGGGTTCCATGCGTGGGGACAGAGGGAACACAGAGGCCTCATCCGCTCGGAACGACAGAGGACCCCAGACCCTGCCCCCGTGCCACGCGCAGGCGCCTGTGACCTTGTGTGACCCGGTCTCTGGAAGCTTCTCGTTTGCTAATTGGGGCGTATCACCCCCAATGGGAGGCACTGCGTGTGGGAGGACCCCGTGGACTCCCCAGGGAGCGGATGGCCCGCCTGGGGTTGCTGGGGAGTGAGACTGAGATCACCTGGAGAGGCGGGGTGCGGTCCCCAGCCTTCCCGGCACTGGGGACCAGGGCTCCCGTGAGAATCTGACGCCCGAGGACCTGAGGCGGAGCTGAGGCGGGGATGCTGGCGCCGGGGAGCGGCTGCAGATGGAGCCTCCAGCCTCCCACCCTCGCCTGCCGAGCACGTCCTGCTGTTCAGGCCCAGTTCCTAACGGGCCTCGCACCGGTACCGGTCCACGGCTCGGGGCTTGGGGGTCCCTGGATGTAGTCTGTGCCCGTGATGAACATAGTGTTATTCTGAGCCCTAAGAAACAGAAGATGATATTTTTTACCCTCAAGGGGCCGAGAAGACCGCACATCCCTCCAAAGACAGGCCGTGCTGGGATGTGCCGGCTGTCACGGGGGTGGGTGCCCATCACGCCGTCCGCTGGTGTTCAGAGGGGGGTGGGGTGCGATCCAGCTGGTCCAGGACACGTGCCGGGGGAGATGGTGGGTCACAGAGGGGGCTGAGTTCAGAGTGCAGAGCGGGGCGGGCGCTGAGGACAGGTGGGCGAGTGAGTACTCGCTGTTTCGTTCCTTGAGCCCGTTTTCCCGATCTGTCAGAGACGTGAATTCCTGCCTTTCTCATTTCTCAGGGTCGTTGTGGGATTAGCTGAGACCCTCACATGAACGCCTCCAGCTGAATCCCCGGATTCAGACTAACTTGTTATTAATGACTTGCTATTTGCAGGAGAGAGCCTGTCTTGGGTGACAGCTTTGTCCTAATTAATTCACCGTATGCAAATGAGACCGTCCTCTTGCAATCAGAGGTGTTTTCAGCGAAGGTCACGATTAGATGCGGAGGAGAAGCAAGAGACTTTTTAAGTGAGGTGTGCGTGTGTCTGAGGTGTCACTCGCGAACCCACGATTAGTATTGGAAATTAACGTCTAACGTGTCTGAAGTTTTACATGTTTGGTTCCTAAAAGGAGGAAACACATTTGAAGAGCGGGTTCCTGAGCTGTGAAAAAGACGAGTCTATTTAGAAGCAAGATTACAGGGTCCTTCTCGTTCTATATCCTAAAACACTATTTTTAGCGTCTCTTTGCATCGGCGATGAGTTCCGCTTATGGAATTCAGCAGTTAAAGCCGAGAAAGATAGAGCGTCGTTTTGGCAGGAAAAAGTCGTGTTAGGTGAGTTGGGTCTGTTTCAGGGGTCAAACGGTCACCTGCGAGGGCCTGCCTGGCATCCGCGGCTGGTCGTCTGTCTGGGGTCACAAACAGGAAGCGTACCAGGACACGGGCCAAGGACACACAGTGTCCCGCTTTGCAGGAAGGGAAGTTTAGAAAATTCTGGGATTTCTTACCGGG
>PVKZ01005094.1:34782-61599 GCA_004027375.1 Macroglossus sobrinus
CCCTCTGCCCCTCTGCCCCTCTGCCCCTCTGCCCCTCTGCCCCTCTGTCCCTCTGTCCCTCTGTCCCTCTGTCCCTCTGCCCTGCTCCTTTCCTCATCTCCGGCAGCCTCTGAGCATCGCGAGAGGAACTGCCCGATGGTGCCAGGTGGCCGCCGCCTTGCTTTTGGACGTTGTAGATTGTTCCAGAATGTCGTTGAATTGCCTTCTGAACACGTGCTCCCTCATCAGGCTCTCCTCCAGCTGGACGCCGTATTTCCTCTCGAGCGAGTCGTTATTATTTTATCTTTTTCTGCCCATCGCGCCGAAGCCCGTGGGCTGTTCGGCTGGATGGACGTGAGCCCTCGCCGACACACATTCTCCTGCTCTTCCCCTGGGGGGGCCAGCGCTTAGAGTGACCACAGGCCCGCGTGGGGTCACCGGACACAGGCAGCTCCACCTTCCGTGGCTGAAGTAGGTCAGAGAGATACATCGTGATTTTTAATTTTATTTTATTTTTTAATCTAGCCATTCAAGAAAATTCACTTATCCGACAGATGTTTTTTGAGTGCTACCAAGGTGCCAGGGATTTAAATTATAAAAAAGAAAAAGATTCAGTGGGGTTAGGGGTCAGAAGCATTGGGGTTCAGGGGTGGCTGCCCAGAGCTCGGCCTCTCTGCCATGGACATTAAAACACTTTCTTCCACCCCTGCATCCCCCCCAAAAAAGCTTAGCAGTCACATGGAGCAGAAACGTCCTACAACTAGACGATCCACGATTTTCCTTTGAAAATCGATTCTGTTGACCACGAATTGCTGAACCCTCCCAGCCTCTGGATTCCTTGCTCTTAGGCAGTTTACTGAGACATCCTGATGACGAACGTCCCTCGTCCCCCGGAAGCTGGCAGCCGCTGCCTGTCCCGACGTGTGTGACAGTCGTGGAAGCAGAGCTTTGCGTGTGACCGGGCCCGACAGTGACCCCATGACGACACGTGGGTAGAGAGGGACTCGGAGTGTGAGTCTGGCCGGGAAGGCGACCCCGGACCCTACAGGGAGGAGCTCACATCGGGGATGTGTGTGTGTGCTAGTGCCCCGTTTCTGGAAGACTAGCATTTGGAAGCTTAAGAGATGGCACGGCCCGAAATAGCAAACAAATCTTGACTCAATCAGATTAGGATAACACTGGCGGATTACCAGTGAGTCACTGAGACACCGCGTGTCCTCAGGGGAAGCGTTTTCGTGTCCCCAGATTTTTTATTCCCTGTTGACTTTGAATGTGTGGCTAACTAAGGTGATGGGGCGTATCACTGACCTTTGCGATGCTCTGTAGAACAAATCAAGGTGTTCCATGAGATCAGTTCAGCCATTTTCATCACCATAGTGCGCAGGAAATTAAGCTGAGCTGCTGCCGTGTGTTTAGAATAAGCTGAACTCATCACAAAGTTGTCTGGTCCTCTTCCCTCCTCCCTCCCTCCCTCCATCCCTCGCTCCCTCCCTCCCTCCCTCCCTTCCTTCCTTCCTTATCCCCCTCCCCCTCCCCCCAAAAGACCTGGTGACCAGACAGTTAGTTACTTATCCTGGCTTGACGATTGTCGCTCTGAGTTATGACTTCCTCTGCTTTCACGATCAAGTTTTTCTTTTTCTCGTTTCACACTTTAGTGGTGCTACCGTAAGACATGGCCTGCGATTGGAGACAGCGTGAGGACGCGTCGGTGCCACCGTGTCGAGGGCCTTACCCGAAACCTGAGTAGCGAGGACGGGCGTCTCTCAGATGGGGTTTTAAAGACAAGAGTCTCGCAAGATCACCTCGTTTGTCCTTTTTGTCCGCTGACTTGTTCATCCGTTTCTTTCGAGAAATATTTGAGTGTCTGCGGTCCCTTCATCTTGAGAGTCTCCTCTCGGATACGGGCGGTCACCCCCTCAGCTCATCATTGCGAGCTGAACCCGTGGCAGCGCTGCCCACGACGGTGGCTTCTGGCCACAGGGCTGCGACCGAGGTTCACATTAAATGGAATAAAGCAAAACACTGAGCTCCTCGGCCAGCATAGCCAGCCGCATCTCGGACGCTCCAGCCCTGCGTGGCCCGAGGCTGCCGTGCTGGACAGCGCCCGCCCCGAGGACGTGTCATGGGGACTTCAGCCAGACACGGCGCCCCGGGGTTCCTGGGCTGCCCTCTGGCGCGTCTCAGCATCCCGCCCACCTCCTCACCTGGCACCGACACCTCAGCTGTGTCCCCTTTCAACGGTTCTCCCCCGTCCTCATCTTAGGCCTTCCCCTTGGGTCTGGAGGAGGGCGCCAGGGCCCCCCAGGGCTGCGACCCCTTCTCTGCCACCCCCTTCCCTCCTCCCTCGTACTCCGTGTATCTTCACCCCCATCGCGTGCGAACCCCTCGTTTACTTCTGGACCAAGACGTTCTTGGGGGTGCAGGATGGGGCTTGATTTTCGGGGTCGGGCCCCACAGAGTGCCTGCCACGGGGCCACAGCGGGCGGGCGGGTGAAGGGGGCCGAGCCGGGCTGCGTTCTGAAGCGTGGGGACAGTCTGGACGCATGGAAACTGCGAGAGAGAAGAGGGCATTCGTGGTTGGGGGAGCATGGCGGCCAGAAGCCCCAGGGCGGGGAGTGGCTGGGCAGCTCTGCTCTCGGGCTGCTGCCCCAAGGGGCGTTTTTCAGCCCCACCCAGGGCTTCGCCGTGGGACAGAAGGGTCCCCTGTGCTTGCTACCGTTCCCCCACCCGGCAGAGGTGCCGGGTTTCAGCTCAGTAACCTTACCCGGTAGCTTCGGACGAGCTAAGAGCTGTGAGTTCTCTGACGAGCAGGCCTGTCCTCACCCCGTTCGCATCTGCAGCGGTTAAGGGGGGCTGCCGCGTCCCAGGCGCTTGGTGAATGAATGAATGAACGAATGCACGCACGCATGCTTACTCACAGAGGCTCTCTCGTACGTGTGCTTCCCGAGTACACCGTGGCTCAGGTTGAGTGCGGCATCGTACTCCGGGGCCTCACGGGTCCACCGCCTCGGCAGATTGCTCCGTCGTCCTGGCGTAAGGAACAGTTACCCTGTTACTTACACGTCATAGGGGCAGCTCAGCAGGTGTTAAATCACTCGTCGCGATCTTACCCCCCTGTGTGCTGTTATTAATGTGTTGACAAAGTGATCACCAAGATTTGCACTGAATTCGAGTGTTTTCACGTGAACGGTTGATACAGACACGCATCTGACGGCGTTCTTATGTGCGTGAGCAGCGTTCAGTCAGTCATCGTGGGCGGTGACAGATCCTCAGATGTGCGAGGTGTCGTCAGGGGTGGGTGGACCAGAGCAGTTCTGCTGGGTAAACCTGTCCTGATCATCTTGGCTTTCCGTTTTCCGTCCCGTCAGCTGTTATTTACTACAATTCCGTGAAGTTAATTTCGGGGCTTATTCCAGGATGGGGAGGTGGGATCGTCCAGGAAATCTCACATCTTATTAGCTCCCTGTCTAAACTCATTCAGAAGGAACTCCTGCTGGGATCGGAGCCCCCTCGATGAAGTTGTGGAAATAAAAAATTTGAATTTAAGGCGTTCTCGAAGACGTGGGTGTGCTTTGCTTGCCAGCGTTTAATCATTCTTTTTTGTTTTTTCTTTTTTAGTTTTAGTTTCGATTGCTGTGACAACTGGTGACAACTGAGCCAAAGTGGCGATGCTGCCTGTAGGACATTTCGGCACCCCCTAAGTCAGCACTTACACCCCACAAGTCCACACTTACACGGTAAGGATGTGTATGCCTGTCGCATTATACGGAGCTGGGACACTCACGTAGGAATGATGGGATCGTCACAGTTCCCGGGAAGGAATCGATTTTTCAAGGGAATGAGGGACTCTGGATTTGTTAAAAAGTGCCATGAGCCTTAAAAAAAACAAAACAAAAACAAAAACAACAAAACAAAAAACAAACAAAAAACAAACAACAAAACAAAACAAAAAAACCAACAAAACAAAAAAACAAAAAACAAACAAAAAACAAACAAAAAACAAACAAAAAAACAAAACAACAAAAAAACAAAAAAACAAAAAAACAACAAAACAAAATAACAAAACAAAACAAAAACAACAACAAAACAAAAAACAAAACAAAACAACAAAACAAAAAACAAACAAAACAAAACAACAAAACAACAAAACAAAACAGAAAAACAAAAAAACAAACAAAAAAACAAAACAAAAAAACAACAAAACAAAAAAACAAACAAACAAAAAACCAAAACAAAAAACAAAACAAAACAAAAACAAAACGGAAAAACGAGCCCCCGCGTCTGTTTGGTTTCCAGGCCGCGCGCCATGCCCCTGGTGAAGAGGAGCATCGAGCCCCGGCACCTGTGCCGGGGGGCCCTGCCCGAGGGCATCACCAGCGAGCTCGAGTGCGTCACCAACAGCACCCTCGCCGCCATCATACGCCAGCTGAGCAGCCTGAGTAAGTCGCCCCGCCCGAGAACGGCGCCCTTCTGGCGACCGGTGGCGTGGTCTTCGTTTTCACGTTAGCGGACCGACTTCAGGTCCGTAGTTACGTGGCTGCTGTCCGAGGACGGGAGCTGTGACGCCACCTGTGCGTGGTGAATGGACCCGTCCACAGGGTACTAGGACCAAAGTAGTGTGGTCTCAAAGTAGGGGCACACAGTTCCTGAAAGCTTGTTAGAATGTGGATGAAACAGTTTTTTGAAAAAGACCAGTGAATTATTTTGTTAAACTTGGATGGGACCCTTTTAGTTAACATGTAACGAATTATATTGAATGTCACTATCACTGAAAAAAAAAAATAAAACTTTTAAACTATAGAACAAACATTTTTTTTCTCTAATTGACCAATTTAGATTAAAAAATAAAATGTGATAAATCGAAAACTAGTTCCTACCTGTAATCCATCTGGCACAGAGTAGATGCCCAGTGAGTATTTGTTGATTGAATACTATTCCAAGCGAATCAAAGAATAAAGCCAGATTTGCTGATGTTTAACTTATTGAAGGTTGTAACGTAGGGCCTGACTTGCAAGTTGCAGGCAGATGTGATCATTACATATTTACAGTCCCGTCATCATCGGAGGCCAGAAGGACTTTCTCCAGTCTTTTCCAAAAAGTATGCTTGCGCTGAGGCCCTGGTTCACCAGATTGTTCTGCATCTCGTCATCTTTCTGGGGCCGTTGAGGGTCATGGGGGGTAGAAATGATGCACAAAGCGAGAAAAGAATCTGGTCCTAGAGACAAATAGACGCTGACGCCCCTACAAAGGAGCATCAAAGGGCCGGCAATTTTTTGTCAGATTTTTACCAAGCTTTTCAGGGAACTGAAACCTCTTCGATGAGAAAATATTGATGATTGATCTTGAATTTAGGAACGATCCCAGAAATGAAACGGAGGAAATGTGTAACTCGAATGGCCTTATATATTATAGTTAAAGCTTTCAAAGCTTTTGATTCCATGAAAATGAGAAAAAAAATAGTCTTTAGTAATTTTCAGATTTTTTTTTTTTTAATTTGAATCTTACTAACTTCCGATTTGCGTGCGGGGAGTGGGAGGGGTGTTGAAAGCCATTTTTTAAAAATAGTTGTGGTTCATCGTGTATAAGAAACACTTGGTTTTCCCAGCCGTGGAATATTAGTTATATTTTTCTTCAAATAAGGACGGTTTTGTGTAGCAATTAACGTTAAACCGGGAGTGCTCTTTCATCCTTTTCCTCGATTAATAATCTGGATGCTCTTGTTCCCATTGGCTAGATGCTCAGTTAAAGTGATAGCATCTCACAGTCAAATCCCTCCTGAGATTAGAATGTCATTTTAACATCATTTGCTTATAAAAGGAAACGGGAGTGTAGGGCATTTGTGCCAAGGATGACGAAGTCTTTTTAGTACTTTATCGGCTGTTTGTTTGTTTTTTTACTCCTTTTCCCTTTACTCTTGTGATAACAGCCATCTCCCTTCTCCCCTTTGAAGACCCCCAAAATGTCACAGAGAACAGAGTTGAACTTCAGTGCATCTCAGCAGTTTAGGTCATATTTGATGGTACTAATATGATAATACAGAGAACTCAATACAGGAAGACACAGAGGAAAAAATTGCAAAATTTTTGTTAAGCAGAGAAAATCATTGATAAATGTTTTGAATATAGCTTCATAAATGTGGTATTTCATTACGTATATGCTTTTGTAGCCTGTGCTTGATACAGGGTAAACATCTTTGTCGATTCTAAGACACGTTTTTTGATAGTTAGGGTTTAGAGTATTATATTGACACGCCATAACGGTTTATCCGTTTTCCTTCTGCTGGACATATGCGTTGTTTCCTTGGGCGGGGCACTATTATAAATTCTTGTATAAAATCAATACAGACACCTCTGGTTATTTTGGCATTTCTAAAAAAGATTTCTTATATAAGTCATCAGACTTCCTCAGAAAGAGCAAAGATAATTCTTACAAAGAGTCCAAAATTTTGAGACTCTGTTTGTTTTAAATATGCCTCCCTATTGGAAAAAGTGCCACGAAACTGATGTTTCAGTTAATGTCATGTTTCAGGTAACTGTGTAAAGAGGAAGGAAGTCTGTTTCCTTCTCACAGATTTCAAATAAGTGAGCAACATTTTAACTAATACTCCTGGTACACATTATACTTCATGTCAAATCAAATGCTGAATCAACATTAGTGGATTATACTGTCAGATCTTTGCTTTATGTCATGCGATCTGAGATTGGAGTTGTATAAATGGATTCTCTATCAGGTACAGCTCTACTCAGAAGAGAGATGTAAATATTTTTTAAGGCATGCGCTGAATAGATTTCTTGGATGTTTTGAGCCAAATGGGCTTTTTTTTGAGGGACAGGGGAAATTCAAGGAAATAGATCACAAGTACATACATGTCCATGCAGGTTAGGGCTGAGTTAAGGGTCTGCTAAGAGAAAATGCGTTAAATCTATACAGACAGAAGTTTCCTGGAAGGAACAGGTGAGGATTTATTTTTTAAAAGAACGTAATGATTCAAACTGAGATAAGTGTGTGCGTTTTTCACGGACTGGGGGCGGGGGTGAGAAGTGACTGGGGGCGGGGGTGAGAAGTGATACGTACGGAGGAAAGTGTAAGGTGACCCCTCTGTCAGCGGTTGGAACTGGAGTCCCAGCAGCGCCCTCCCCTCCAGAGGAGGGGTCGTTGGCAGGTCAAGCACTGTCCCTGCCCCTGGGAACCAGCTGAGATGTCAGAGACACCTCTACGGCGTAAGAGGAGTAAGGAGGAGTTAGGTCGGTCTTCACTGCTCCCTCCCCTGGCTGGATTTCAGCATCGCAGGACCTAAGCGTCTGGATAGTTCTGAAGAGCACAGGTCGGAGGGTCCTGCCTGTCGATACGCTCTGCTTCCCACGTAATGAGTCGCTCAGGCTTATTGGGAAAGTGTCTGAAGTGATTCGTGGCTGTTTTTCAGATTGTTCCGATTTCCATCGTTATTAAAGCAGACCATCTAAAACCTCTGAGGGAAGATTTTAAACCTTTTTAAATACTTTCTCTAGAAATTTACTATGATCATTCTATCAGGTACGCTCCCGGCGTTACCATAGCATTCATCGGTAAAGCATCCCCTTTCATAGGAATAAATGTTCTCAACTTCAGTCCGAAACCGCAGAGAGTGAAACCACGGCGTGGGAGACCGCCGTTGGCGCACAGGATGGAATATTACTCAGCGCCGAAGAAGGAGGGAGCCCCGCCCTTTGGGACGTGGACGAACGCAGACGACGTTATGCTGAGCGACATAAGTGAGGCAGGTTTATATGTGGAATCTGAAAAGAAGAAAGTCGAAATCATAGAGGAAAAGAGAGGAGTGGTTATTAGGGAGGAGCTGGGGGGTGAGGGAAATGGGAGAAGCTGGTCGAGGACAGAAGAAGCCTTCAGTTATAACATAAGTACGTTCTGAGGAGCTAATGGACAGCAAGGGGACTGTCATCTTAAGTGCTAGGTTGCATATTGGAGATTTTCTAAGAAGGTAGATCATAAGTGTTGCATTCTCACCAAAAAAAAAAAAATAATAATAATAATTCTTCACGGTGATGATGTATTAATTCACCCGATCGTGGTCACCATGTCACAGTTTATGCATATCCAATCATCACACTGTAAATACATGCCATTTTATTTGTCAGTTATACCTCCAAGCTGGGGAAAAAAGTCATAGGACTTTTACAAAAAAAAACACACACACACACACACACACGTTTGAAGAGATAGCAATAAGCATCAGAATGAGATTGCGATATGGTAGGGATGCTGGGATTATCAGACTGTGAATTTAAAGTGTAAATATGCTTGATATGCTAAGGGCTCTCATGGACAAGTAGACGGCATTTGACGACAGATGGGTAACGTGAGCAGAAAGATGGGGATTCTAAGAATAAAAATACACACTGAAGGAAAGAAGGAACAAGATGGACATGTGTGAAGAAGTAGGGAGTTTCAACAGAGCGATGGAAACTATTAAGAAAAAGAGAAAAATATACCAGAACTGAAAAATATAGAATCAGAAGGAAAGAATTCCCTTGATGACCTGATAGGAAGTTGGACACAAGCACAAGGGATCAGTGAGCTTGGAGATAAGTTGCTAGGAATTGTCCAAACTGATTCACAAGAGAAAATGAAGAAGCAAAAAAAAAAAAAAAAAAGTGATAGCATTCAATATATGGGACATTATCAAATGGTCTAACACAATGGTCTCCAGCCTTTGTGGCACCAGGGACCAGGGCTCCTGTGAGAATCTGACGCCTGGTGACCTGAGGCGGAGCTGAGGCGGGGATGCTAGCGCAGGGGGCGGCTGCAGACACAGATGGAGCTTCACTCCCCCAATGCTCACCTCCTGCTGGGCGGCCCGGTTCCTGACAGGCCACGCACGGGCCAGTACTGGTCCACGGCCCAGGGCTGGGAGCCCCTGGTCTAATGAATATGTAATTGGAGTCCAAGAGAAGAGGAGAGAAGGGCAGAAAAAAAATATGGATGAGAATTTTTGACTACTGGCGATCAATATCAACCGACAGATCCCCAAGAAGCTCAGCAGATTTCAGGAAGTGCAAATTAAAGAAAATCACATCCAGTACTGGACTAATCGTGGGGCGGGGGGGCGTCCCTTGGTAGCGTCTGGCCACTGTGCTGTATCCCTGAAACGAATGGAAAATAATAGTGAATGTCAACTGTCATTGAAAAAACAGAAAGAGAAAAGAAAAGAGAACGAGAAAAATCTTAAAAGAAGCAAGAAGGAAAATTAGGGCGGGAACAGTGTGAGGCGTTTGACTTTCCTTCCCAGGCCATGTATCTTCAGGTGTGGGCCAGACCCGAGCACCTGTCGGCACCCGCGCTACTGCGGTGCTCGTCCCGGCCCCCACCGTCCCCCACAGCTCGCCTCCGCCCCCGGCCGCCCTCCCGGCGTCGCCGTGGTCACCCTCCCCTGAAGGGAAGGACAGGCGTTCGTCCGTCCCCCGCTGCCCCTCTTACCTGCACTCCCCGGGCTCCGTCCAGCTCGTGTGCTGCTGTCACAGAGCAAACGTGTTTCCGCCTTGTGCATGGAAGGTCCCCGCCCCCCGCCCTCCGCCCCCGACAGCCATGTGGTTCCCACATCGCCTCAGGTGGCCTTCAGGGACCAGCTAAGCACCACCCGCATCCTAACTCTCTCCTCTTACCGTCCTATTCATAGCGCGTATCATGTGACACGCTGCCCGTCTGTGTATCGTCTGTGTGTGATGTAAGCTGTGTCCACCGCTGTCTGTAAGTACCTTGGACAGTGCCTGACACCCAGTGAGCACTTAAATGTCTGCTGAATAAACCGACAGCCGATGTTTCGTAATCAGCACCTGTCATCTTAGTTCTTTCTTATCAAATGCTTAGGAAGAGTATTGTAAAGAACTGTCATCAACTACGGGTGACATTTGTGACGTAAATCTTCTTTCATCTGGAGCAGTTCCTCGGTCTGTCTCTAACTTTTGTGGCTTGACCCTGTTCAAGGGAACCGGCCACTTATTCTGTAGACTGTCACCTGGTCGGCACCTTCTGATGCCTCCCGGTGACTCGATGGAGAGCCTCGTCAGGATGGTCCCCGAGCGGTGACACGGCCTCCGTGCGTTCCGTCGGAGGGCACAGCTTGTCCGCTTGTGCCACAGATGGCCCGTGTTGACTGCGATCGCTCGGTGAATGTTCTATCCGTAGGTTTTTCTAAGGTAAAGTCCCCACTCCGGCCCCAGCGTCACTCGTAAGCGTTTTACGGGGAGACACGGCGAGACTGTGCACTGTCCCATCCCCACCCCACGTCCGCCCGCTGCTCCGAGCGTCCGCGGACGGTTCGTGCCCGAGACACTTCCTGTCGGAGAAGCTGGCGGTGCTGTCATTCCATAATGTCTTCCGTGTTTATTAGTTAGAATTCTGCTGGAAGCACTTTAACTTCTTCCCCCGTTATTCATTCATTCATCTGTTTCTATCAGATCCCTATTTTATCGCATGAGTCACAATCCGTTGTCTTTCTCATTCCAACGCCCACGCCTTCCTGGGTTTGGCCACTCGGAGCCCCTTCGGGCCGGCTCCCGAGTCCTCCCGACGTGTCCCCACGGCTCTGAGCACCTCTGTCCTTATTTTACAGAAGCACCCCGAGGTGCCCTAAGCTCGTCTCATACTTTTCCACCCTCCGCCCTAGAAACAGTCCTTTTCCCAAGAAGCCTGGTTCCTTGGAGCGGAGCATGGAAAGCTCCCATCTTGACCAACGAAGACACACACACCTGGGCGCTAGATGTGCATGTTAGAATTTTCGAAGGACCTTGCCGTGGCTGGTTTCTCGTTCCCCAGAAAGTTCTCCCAGCGGACACCCTGGGTGTTTCCATGAACCGTCACCCTTAAGACAGCTGAAGCCTCGTGCTTTGGCGGTTCGGAGACGTGCTCCTCAAGGTGATGCACGTTCAAACGATCCTAATAAATCCATAGAAGTTTCTTTGTCAGTAAAGAAGAAATAAGTTGTCCTTAGCTCAATGAGGTCATCCATTCCATTCAGAAGCATTATTTCAGTTTCGCTATTAATGGACTTGCCATCAGAGAGTAAGTCGAATCAGGCTTTTCGGATACGTCACTATTTGCCAGACCGAAGGCTGTAATTGCGACACTTTCTCCTTGTGCATCAGTAAATATAGTCCCTTCCGTTTTCTCCTCTGCAGTCACTTGTCATCTTTCAGCAGCTGTCAAAAGACTAAGAGTGCACAGCTTTCATTTCTGCTTCTTTTTATAGACAGAGAACTTCCGATGGGAGGGTGGTATCGATTGCATTTTTTAAAATAGGGTTGAGCACCCAAGGTAGAGGGCACCGTATTTATCCCTCTCGCCTCCTGTAGCATCTTGCAACGTGTGCTTCTTCACGGTAGGTGCCATGCTTTGAGAACGCTGCTGTGACTTTTGCAGGGGCCTGTTGTGCACACCCCTATCCTTGGGGATCTGTGTCACCCCCATTAATTAGATTTCTGCACAGCACAGCCGAAGGGAAAGGAATGGGATTTTTTTTTGATTCGCACTGGAATATAGTTTTTAAAACCATGAAAGGTCAAGCAGAAAAAGAAAAATTTCTGGGTTACAGTTCTACTGTGTCCCGCATTCAGAGTAAAGCTCTGCGAGGCTCGGCCGTTACACGGTGTTCACCTGCGGGTCGGTCGCCCAGGTGAGTGGGCAGGTTCGCGCCGACGGGCTTCGTGAAACAAATGTTAGGTGTTTCGAGGTCCGGTCACATGACAGGCTAGATGCTTCTCTTGCAGATTCGTAACGTACGTTAGCAGAGTAAAGGTTTTGAGATGCCCCAAGGCGTAGAAACGTGTTTCATCTTTCGTAGCCCAGCCTTTCCTAGACTTCCTTGGTCAAGGTTAGCGTCAGTGACGAGCGGTGTGGCTAAATGTCGATTCCTAATCACCAAACACTGGAGGCCACCAAGGCGCCCTTCAGCAGGTGGATGGATGCGTGACCCGCGGTCCATGCACACAACAGGATGTGATTCAGTGATAAACAAAACTGATCTGTCAAGCCAGGATGGAGTTGGGGGGGGGGAACAGGATGTTTGTTTGTGGCAGGGAGGCCACTCCACGTGACAGTGTGGGGTGGGTTCAGACCACAATACAGACGTCCAGTTCCGCAGAACGTTCCACCGAAGACTGAGCCCCCGTGGAGACTGGGCTTTGGGTGACGGTGATGCATCCGTGTGGGGCCCTCGGTGGTGACACCTGCACGGCTCTGGGGGGACGGGGATATTGCCAGTGGTGGGGGGGTAGACAGGAACTCTGTGCCTTCTGCTCAGTGTCACCGCGAACCCAAAGCTGGTCTTAAACATCAGCGGCGTCTCCGTCACAGGAGTTACAGACGCGTCTGACACCCTCGGTTGTTAAATGTTTGTCATTTAGCGTGAACAGGGGGCGCTGTCAGGGTTTGGAAAGTCAGTGTGCGCAGATACGATCTGTGTCCTGCTTGTCAGATTTCAGAGATGCCACGAATGACACTTTGGGAAAGGCAGTCGTGTCCAGCGCGCCCAAGAGGGTCGAGGTGACCCACACGGAACAATTAGGTCCATGCGAAAAATGTAACTCGAAATTCCAAATACGGATTTTGAGAGAGTGCCCGAGTCAGCGCTGTGTACACAGACTTTAAAATACAAATTAGAACAACCGAATGCCCCTGGAAAGTGTCAGGCACGGTTACGACAGCGAACGTTCCTCATCGTGACATAAAAAAATGCTAAATGTAGAAACCTACATGAATTCTTGACTTACCGTGGGAAGCGAGAGGAATACTTTAGTCCTGGGATTCTATGTATGCATAAAGCATGCAAGGAGAGAGTTTGTTTTTTTCCCCCAAAGAATTTTAATTTAATGAAAAGCCACTTGCATGATAGCTCATGCAATAATTCACTAAAACTTCTATACTCTCTGGGGTATTTAAAAATTCTGCAACCTTTTGGGTCAACTTCAGATAATGTGTGAACATCCCTAATACATTTCCAGAAAGTCTGAAGGCTGTGAGTGTGGCAGGCACTCTTTTTGCAATTATTTGCGCAAAACCCCGGGTGCCGACAGCCATCGGCGCTGGCGAGGATGTGGGCGACAGATGGCTTTTTTTCCCCATCACTTTCCTCTCCAGGCAAACATGCCGAAGACATATTTGGCGAGTTGTTTAACGAGGCTAACAACTTTTACATCAGAGCCAATTCCCTGCAAGACAGAATCGATCGCCTGGCCGTCAAGGTCACCCAGCTGGATTCCACGGTGGAGGAAGGTGAGTAACGAGCGGGAAGGGCTGTTGACAAGGTGGCGGTAATTAGCTGCACGGTCATTACTGCTTTTTGGGGGGAGTGGTATGCTGATATTTCATCTTGTCTTTTGCCTGAAGAATGGTGGTCGGGGATAGGGGATGGTGGGGACCCACAACATTGGGATGATTAGTGATGCAAAGATTCATATATTGTCTATCTATCTCGTATGCCATACTCTCCTTTAAAAAAATAAACACATGGATGGTATTTGTTCGAAAGGGGTCTCTGAATGCAGTATGAATAGTCTTAATTGACATCATCGGTTAATTATTTTAAAGATACCCTTTTTACCGAAAAATTAACAATCACTCCGAAGGTACGGTCCCACTAAGGTGGGGTGGGTGGGGGTGGTTATACAGACACAGTGAAACGGGATGAAGGCGTCCACCCCAGACTTCTGTTAGGGTTGATGCTGGGGAGCAGTCTCGGTGACCCTGGCGATTCAACCTCTCAGAAATAGCATTCCCTGAAAACCTTTCAGATCCACAGTCTTGAAATAATGTTAATATGGGCAAGCACCGTGGAGTTAACTATCATCGTGTTGATGATACACTCTGGAATTTTAGCAGTCAGAACAGAATCCACAAGTCAGCAATTGCTTTTTAAAATTTTCACTTCCTGCATCTTTTGAAGGAAAGATTGAGATTAGACCGAAGGGAAATAATCTGTAAAAAAGATATAAGAAATGCCATTTCATATTTACTTTCAGAAAAATGTTCCGGTTAAAATTTTTTACCTTTATTAAATGGTAGTTACAATTTCTCTTCCCGCATTAAAATAATCCTAGCATCTGATTTTTCTACTAGACCTGTAATAACAGTTAAAAAATGAAGGTTTTATTATTATTTTTTAAATGTAGGTATTTATGGAGTTCATCCCTTATTTTTTAAAAAAAGCTACTTATGTTCAGGTCTTTTTTTAAATGTCAGAATTAAGTTAGCGAATTAGGAATCTGACAAAAACGTAGAACGCTGAAATTTTAACATCCATTATAAGTATTCTTACCGACTTTTCCAGCAATAATTGGAGAGCTAAAGCCATGCTCTTTTAAATCTGATTTTTAAAATTCATCTTTTATTTAAAAAAATTAAAATGGGAGTCGCTACTCGGTCTATCCAGATAAGGAATTTTTAACCGCTTCACTTTTCAAATTGGCATCACGAGTGACTTTTAAATATTTGCCTTGCCTTCAGCTTTTTGTTATCTCTCGCCCTTGGAGTGCTTGCGATAAACCTAACACTGAAAGAGGCTAATCGGCAGGTTACATTTTATGGATTTTACAGTACATTTCGTATCTTTAAAATCCCTTTTCAGTCAAGATTTTACCTTATTACAGATGCCACTCGGCTTACTATGGGGTTGCATCCCTACAAACCCATTGTGAGCTGAAATGCATTGAATGCACCTTACCTACCAAACATCCTCCTAGCTTAGCCCGGCCTGCCTTACCCGTGCTCAGGACACTTGCATTAGCTACCAAGCCTGTTTCATAATAGAGTGTTAAACTTCTCTTACTATGAGTACCGCAAAAGCGATACTCATAGTAAGAGTAGGTGATCACCTATACTTTCCTTGGCACGGATGTCACGGTAAGAAAAATAAAAAATACAAATAAAAAAGCCCTCGCCCAAGGCAGGAAGTCTGTGTTCTCTCTGGGGCCTGCCCCTTTTTTGCTGGGCGACCTTGGCAGGGTCAGCCCTGACTCTCAGCTCAGCTCCCCTGGGCACGGGGGTTAACGGACCAGTCCGCCGCTCACCCCAAGTTTGTGGCGGAGTCAGGTCGAGTTAACGTAGCGGATGTCAAGTTTGCACAAACACACACGAGAAATCAGTGTAATTGGTCTTGATTTTTCTCACTCCTTGGTGTCGTGCTATTGAATTTCCAGAACTATGTGTTGAAAAGCTTTGCTGTCTCTCTTTAATGTTAGTGTCAGAAAAACTTAATACCTTTTTTTACGGTTAAAACATTTTTTTTTTCAAATGTCTTTTCTGCATGTATTAAACTGCTATTAACTGTTCGAATGCCCGCCCCCACTGTCAAGTGTACCCACATCTGTATATTTCCATGGCTGTCATATTCACGGCCGTGTTCCGGTGTGGTTTCTGAGAAATGCTGTTTAAATAAGGAAATGATGCTGTAATGTCAGGTTCGGTGACATAACGAGAGCCTGCAGAAGAAGGGAGACACACCTCCATTTCATTCGTGAGAGGTTCGGCATGGTTTTAAACGAAGAATAAAACATGTCATTTGGTTTCTCGGAGACGTTTGTGATTGCGACCCCAACTCGACTGATTTGTAACCATTTGGATATTTCCGCACAATTCAACTTGGGGGGGGGGGTGCTTTTCTGTCACTAGTGTCGCTCCAGGACATCAACATGAAGAAAGCTTTCAAAAGTTCCACGGTCCAGGACCAGCAGGTGGTTTCGAAGAACAGCATCCCCAACCCCGTGGCCGACATCTACAACCAAAGCGACAAGCCACCCCCGCTCAGCATCCTTACGCCGTACAGGTACGGTCGGCTCCGCGGGTTCCCCGGGGCGGGGTCCCCCAGCCTTCCGGGGATGGCACGGTGCCGTCCTAACACAGCAGCACCTCCTGCCACAGCCCCGGGTGCGGACAGTGGCAGGGCGCGGTCCTCGTGTCCCCCAGGTCCTGGCCAGGCCTTTCAGAATGCAGGGAACTCCCCGCCGCCATCCTGCCCTTGCGGGGTCTGGGTGTGTGTGTGTGTGTGTGTGTGTGTGTGTGTGTGTGTGTCCGTCCCCCCCAGAGTATTTCTGTCCCTGCTGAGGGTCCCAAAGCAGCAGTTCAGGCTACACCCGCCCTCTCTCTCAGCACGGACAGAAAGAGTCACTGATGGTCCATGGGAGCTGATGGGAGGCCACGTTTTTCTACGGAAAAGCGTATTTTCCGGAGGTTTTCACACACTTGTTTATACCCAGCGCTCTATGCGAATAGCAGTCTCGTAAGCCTGGTGTGTTCGCTTGGGATTTCGCTGGTGTCCAGGGCATTTTTCTGTGGCAATCTCAGTTCTACTTTGCACCGGGAGCTAAGAGGACTTGCGTAGTGAAGGTTCCCTAGAGAACCCTCACTCAATATTCTGTTTTAAAGGGAAAAAACCCAGAAAACTCAACTAACCACTTTCCCCCTCTTAAATTAGTTCTTTTTTTATTGATTGGTGTTACAAAACGAACTCATCTTGTCAGAATCAACCGCGTGTACTTGATTAACCAAGATCAAGATGACATAGTTGTTCGTGATGATTTAAAATTTTTAATTACACAAATGAGTTGACTTGCACGTATATCGTGTGTGTTCGGTTTTATGGGAAAATAAAAAATGTGACTTTTTAATAGTGTATCTAAGAAGAGCAGTGCCAATTACAGTAATACTTTACGTATATAAACCACAAACTTTCGCATCGGTTTTGATGCCGTAAACAGGACATGTCTGCTTATATTTTTATGTCAGGGCACAACATTTGTTGACGTGAGTCTCTGCTCTCGTGTCAATATCAGCTCTTTTTTTTCAAAGGTGCATTTTATAAATTTTGCATCAAGTTCAAGCTCAGGTTTTCTGTATCGCCATCTATGCAGAAGGCCCAGTATCTCAGGGAAACAAAAACGTTATTAATAAATTCTCTCTGGTGCAGGTTGCTCATGGGGAGGAAGTTTGGAATAGGAAGGGCTTTGCATAGTCAGGGGTTCGGGGACAGAGTGAAGATCCAGGGAGAGAGAGAGGTTGGTTTGGTAGAGATTTCAGAGAGAGCGAGCGGGGTGGCCCTCCCTGGGGCCAGCCTCGTCATTTGAGGGGGCACAGCAGGACCCCCAGGGACAGACAGACAGGGTGTCTGTCCCCTGGAGCAGTTCACTGAGCTGTCTTTGACTGTTTGGGCACAAGATGTTCACTTCCTCCGTGTCCCTTAAATGACTTATTGAGACACTAATTTGAAGTGAATTCTTCTGCTTCTTCTTGAAGGTGATCTACAGCCAGATACCTTTTTAAAGCATGAGTGCAATAGACTGTTTTCTCCCTATCGTGGTCCTTTTAAGGTTCACTGTGGGTTTGTATTACAACTTTGGATTCATGTTGGCTGCATTGTTGCTGGTTGACGATACACGAATAACTCATACAAAGACTTGAAATATTCTCTAGACCATAGTAATTACAGCAGAGCTTGAGAACGAAATGGCTACGGGCGTTTTCTCGTGGGGGGGCTTCCTCCTTAAAAATAACTCATCGATTTTTTTTTTTTAAGTAGCATTTCTACGCCACGAATATTTTTGCTTCTTTCTTAAATGAATTTTCAGATATTGGGGCAAAGTCGATTGAGGAAAAGGGACCGAATACTTATAAATCTTTAACCTGATAACATTGACAGTCCAGAGCAGAAGCGAATATATATTTAGAATTAGAGAATTCATAAAGAATCCGTCTACTTCTGTGTGCCGCCCCCTGTTGGGACAGTTACAATGCCCCATGCCACTGTTATAGTCTCGTGAGTTTAAATTAAATCGATACTTAATAATTAATATTTAATCAATAATGATCTACAGTTAATATTTAATATATTAATATTAATATTATTAATGCTTAATAATTAATACCTAACAACATTCTGTCCCCCGACTTGTGATACCTCGACTTACAGAGATGACAAGAAGGATGGGCTGAAGTTCTATACCGACCCCTCGTATTTCTTTGACCTCTGGAAAGAAAAAATGCTCCAGGACACAGAAGACAAGAGGAAAGAGAAAAGGCGTCAGAAGGTAAATATTCCAGTCGGGAGACGTGGGGTTCTTTTTAAAAACAGTTTACAAATAAGTCAGTACGTTCCTTACTTTAATGGTTGAGAGGTCGGATTTAGGGCAAATGTTTTCTAGAGATTGTAGTTTTTACACGAAGATACCAACACGTCAGTCTAAGAAGGAGTATATTCTCCAGTAAATACTCTGGATTTGTTCTCTAACACTGGCTTTGCTTTCACAGCCGTAGTGGTTACAATTTCAGGTTTGCGTGTAACCGTGTTTTAGCCTTTTCTACCCTTTCGAATTTCGTAAAGCAGTCAGCATCCCATATCAGCAGGAATTACCTGCTTCCGTCTTTTCAAAGCTCTCTTCGCTGTTGGCTCACCACCCAGCTGTCACTGGGGCTTTGGTGGCTTGAGAAGCAGGCGTGACCCGCCAGTTCAGAGGGTGACACTGCCTAGAAACGAGCCTCCGTTGGCACGAGGCAGTGGGCCGGGTCACCAGTGTCACTGTGAGGGCCGAGCAGCACCGCGGGATGGGCACCCCTGGGTGGACGAGCCCGCTCCGCTCAGCTTTTGCAAACCGCCCTTTTGAGGCCCAGGAATTAGACTTAAGCCACCAAAAACACGCCTCTCCATTTAAATTACCTCCTCGGTTTCCCTTCCCAGGGATACGTTTGGCAAAAGCAGTGCATTTTCTCACCAGTGTTCTTCAGGGGAAGACAGCCTTCATCCACGTATACGGTCGTGTCTTCAAAATTATCTGTCATTTCCTGGGCTGTTTCGTCTCCTTGCACATTCCCCGAACATAGACTTCTGATGAGACTTTCCTATTCACTCATTCATATCGTTGATTCTTTTTTTTAACGTCTTTAAATGCTGGGTGAAAATGAAAGGATTATCGCCCTCATGTGTACTGGGGGAAACCAACATTAAACAGTCATGCAGCTCTCCGGAACTCATAGAGAGAGAAGGATGTGAAAATCATAACGCTCACCTGCTCTATAGAGGAATGGGAAATGAGACAGGATGGCCTCGTTCTGGAACTCTCCCAGGATTTCAGACACGCAAATCCCTCTCCGTTTGGAGCAGACGGGTCTGCCTAACGGAAAGATCAGCTAGTGTGGGAGTTGAAAAATATTCCTTAAATTATGCACGTAGGCATGTCGTTGTCAGCGTGTGGTGACACTGCTGGCAAGTGCTGTTTAGGAGAAGCACGGTGTGTCCTGGGTGAGACGACAAGGTGGGGGTGACGGTGAGCGTGAAGTGGAGTGTCAAGGATGGGGTGTCCTCGGGGGGTGTCATTCACTGAGCTCCATCGGCGGGTGGTGCAGGTTCGTTCACGCCGGTGTGGGTGCGTGGGGGCGAAGGGGGGCTGGCGGGGTGGCGGCCTCAGAGCTGAGGAGCCCTTTGGGTGGGAGCTAAGGTGATTCCAGGGACGTCGCTGAGGGCCAGGGTCGTTGGAGTCGGGAGGGTCTGTCGTAGGTGGTTCGCGTGTGTCTGTGCACATGGCGATGAGTAGATGTGGAGGCTGAACCATCATAAAGAGAGTTGTTATCACACGTCATCCCTAAATACGTTAGCACGCATCTCTTCAAAGTGAGGGGGATAATCCGATTGATTTAGACGCAGCGGTCCTTAATTGGGATGTGTGTTGCAGTCCGCTGAGATCTTCTACATTTTTCTCTTCTTCTCTTCTCTTCTCTTCTCTTCTCTTCTCTTCTCTTCTCTTCTCTTCTCTTCTCTTCTCTTCTCTTCTCTTCTCTTCTTCTCTTCTCTTCTCTTCTCTTCTCTTCTCTTCTCTTCTCTTCTCTTCTCTTCTCTTTTTAATATCCAAACAATACATGCTTGTTGTAAAATGCTCAAATTGCACTGAAGTAAACACATTAGTTTAGAACATTAGGGATAAGTTTCTCCCTGCTCCGGGCATGACTAACTGCTGATAACGGTTCACAGTTTGGCGTGTGCGTATTTTTAGTTTCAGATTTTTTATTTTTAAGCGTTCATAGATACTTGCATACACATTTCACAAAGTATTTTTATATATTTAGAACTGGACTTAGACACACACACATATGTGTATAAATACATATATTTATATACTGACATAATTGAAGATGTACTTCATTCTTTTTAATAGTTGTGTCGTGTTCCAAAGTTTGGATGCTTCGTAAACTATGGGCCCATGACTGTATTAATGAATATTTAGGTGGTTTCTAGATTTTTTTTGCCATTACAGTACTGCAGTGGATATACTCAGCACTCACGTGTGGATATTTCTTTGGGGTAAATTCCCTGAAGTTGAGTGGGATTTTTAAATTTTGAAAGATACCATCATATTGCCCCTGACTCTTAAAACACTGAACTAGTTTATACTCTAAACAGGCCTCCTCCAGTCCTGGATGACATTATTATTATTATTATTATTATTATTATTATTATTATTATTATTATTATTATTTATCATCATCGTCATCATCATCATCACCATCATCGATGGGCGCCCCTCCCTTCCCCCAAGTCCGGTTCGCATTACACGTCTGTCCGTCTGTCCGTTACCCACTTACCTGTGCCCTGTGAGCCCCACGTTCCTGTCCACGGCCAGCATGTCACCTGCTGCCTGTTAGCACCTCCGAGGGCAGTCAGGTCGTCCGTCTCCAGCCCCGTCCTTTGGCCTAGACCCACTGGGAAGCTTCCCCCGGGTGTCCCCGCCCGTCTCCCTCTGATCCGTTCTCCACGACCCAGACGGGTCCTTCCGAACGCCTCTCCCCCAGCGTCCCGCCCCCTCTCACCTCTCGGGGTTCCCGTTGCTCTCGGGACCAAGAACGGAGCCTGTGGGTCTCAGGAGCCCTGGGCCCCATCCTGGGCCTCCTTGTTGTCCATCACACACGTGTCACACGCTGCCGTCACACGTGTGCACATGCCAACACACGCACATCATATACTGCCATCATGCATGCACATGCTGCCATCACAAGTATATCACACGCTGCCACCACACACGTGTCACATGCTGCCATCACGCACATGCACATGCTGCCGTCACACGCGTGTCCGTGTGGTCCCGTGGCCCCCTGCCCTGGGCCGCACGTGCCCCGAGGGCGGGCAGACACCTGTCCCGCTGGCCCGTGCCTCCTGGCCAGGCGTGGGCTGGGGCGCGGGCGGCTCACCGCATTTGTCCCCTCTGTGGAACCGTGGTAGGGTGGGGGGGGGCTGTCAGAGCAGCGGGGACGCAGGCACTCGCGGTTCCTGTCCCCGTGTGTCATAAAACCACGAGGGGAGCGGGAGACACCCGCGAACACACGGGGAAGGGCCTGGCCCTGCCTCACGAGAAGCCTGTTTGTGGGGCTCGAGCCCTGATTGCGGGTTTTGCGGGCACAGCGGGGCTGGAGCTGGAACGAGGCCACGGGAAGGTGAGTTCTGACCTCGGTTCCCTGCGGGGCTGAGCGCGTTCCGGGATTAGCGTGGATATTGTCTAACAACCTTTCGGAAACTGGAAACACAGCCGTCGAATGCTGCTCTGCAAGGCAATCGCGCGCTGGCTGACTGGTCGGGACTGTGTCAGGGGGACGAGTGCCCATATGGTGTCACCAGAGCACTCGTGTGTAGATCTGGACGGCGCAGCACGCCCAAGACAAGCTCAGAGCCCAGCAACGCGGGAGCCCGCACGGACGGGCGTGGGAAGCATCCTGTGATTGCAGCAGACGTAACTTTTGTCATTGGGTTGAGATGCTTAAGGACCAGTTTGGGCGACGGAGCGGCCGTGGGAAGCCGCTCGGCCTCCGGGCACGGCCCCCCCGCGCGTAACCCGCCCTCCTCTCCCTTGTGTCTCCGCACGCGCGCCCCCCCCACCCCCCTCCCCGGGCCCGCAGGAGCAGAAGCGCGTGGACGGCACGGCCCGCGAGGTGAAGACGGTCCGGAAGGCGAGGAACAGGCGCCAGGAGTGGAGCATGATGGCGTACGACAAGGAGCTGCGGCCCGACCACAGGCTGTCCCAGGGCGCGTGCCACGGGGCGTCGTCCGAGGGCTCGCTGTCCCCGGACACTAGGTGTGTGCGTGTGCGCGTGTGCGCGTGCACGTGCGCGTGGCCGCGCCTCGGGGCATGCCGCCTGCTCTGTGCTGTGCGTGCGGGGCGTGACGGGCCGCCGCGGTGTCCCCGTGTCCCCCCCGGCATGCTCAAACCCCTCCTCAGACGGCCACGGCGTGTGCGCAGCGCTTGCGATTGGAAGTCACCCTTGGAAGCGGTTTTATCCTTGTCCGTCGGTCACGTGGCATGGTTCCCTGACCTCTGACCTCAGCGTTCTGCTGGGTTTATTATCTGGGTGTCGCGTTGTCCCGTTAACTCTGGATTTGGGCTCATAACTGCCAATAACTTACGCTTTTATTCTAACCACCAATTTGATCCCTTCTCTTCCTCTCCAGCTGAGAATGTGGGGTTTCCTCTGCCATTTCGAAAAATGATGGGTAGACAGACGGTAACTGGTATAGTTACAGGAAAAAAAACGGTATCGTTCTTTCTGATGAGCTTTCGAAAAAGAGATGAACGCGGGAGCGATGTATGTATTTCTTCAGGTCACTGATCTGACATGTTCTGATTTCAGGAGAAGCATTCCGTTGGCGTTTCCCTTAAAAATCTGTTCACGATTAAGCAAAAATATTCCTTGCAGGCGTGAACGACATGGCCCCGAAGTCCCATTTGTCACAAAAGGGATTCACTGAGCAACAGACGCTGACTCGTCCGTCTCCATTTATGGTTTCATTTCCTAGGTCTGCTTTTCATACAGTTATCTTCCGTCTTCATAAGCCCTCAAAGCCCTCTCCCGGCATTTACATAGTTGAACAGAGAATTCTTAATATGATTGAAACATGTTTTGAAATGAGCAGCAGCCTAGACCTTGCCTTATATCTGCAGCCTTTAAAAAGCTGTTGTGTTTTTTTTTTTTTTTTACCTTTATGACGTAAATGTTTGGCACAGGCTCTGCCTACAGAGGATGCTTATATACTATGTGGTGGTAGCAACACCTGTAGATGTTCCCGCCCCAGAAAGGCTGGAAGTCGTCGCTTGGATACGAGGCCAGTTCTAGGTCACTTCCCCCGCACAGGTCATCTGTTAAATGTCAGAGAATTCGTGGGGCTTTATCTGAGCTCGAGCCTCGAGTTTGAGTCTTTATGTCGGTTTATTTCCGCAGAGAATAAGCCCGAGGGTACACAGCTCTGCCCACAGACCGTTCGGAGGGAGGAATACTTATACTTGATAGCTCCCAGGGTGTCCGTTTGCATCTCTGGTTTCTCCCAGCTAATTTAGTTGCGATTGTTTACTCGTAGAAAACGTGCAGTTTCTTTTATAATACTCCATCTAGTCCTTATAGACTCCATGGAGTCCTTTATTCCCATATATACAGATGGAGCAGTGATTTTTTTAATACCTCCGTCGAACGGTTGACACTCATTCTAGCATCTGAGATGAGATGGATTGCTCCGTGCGGGGTATACGATGGGTGATCTTTTAGGTAATTTAGCATTCTGCCTTGGGATTTGTTTGGATCTGTCTTAATTTCTCTTACTTTTCAGAAAGCAAATGGAATCACAACTTCCGTTTTTCGTAATTTCCTTTTGTCTCACAGGTGTTTCCCATGACCTGTTACTCTATGCGTGTGCCGGGTAGATTATAATTCATCGTACGTACACTGGATTACATCTCTTAAATTAACTGAGAACTTGTTTTCTAGTTTACCGAAGTGTATCACTTGTTTTCTATTTGAAAATTATACAAAAATTAAAATATAAAAATTAAAAAATTAAAAAGTTAAAATATAAAAATTAAAAATAAAATATTATTAAAAAATTAAAAAAATATTAAAAATTTAAATATTGGTTTCCAGAGAAACCAATGTTTGCATTTTAGTGTATTTTTTCCTTTGGCCTTTTTTGTTTTTTTTTTTGCCTTTACAGGTTTTTTCTCTTACAGAATTGAAACCCCGCTCCGTATTTTCAACCTTCTGACTTTCTTATATTTTATATCCACGTTTCGAGTAGTATCTAGAAACATGGTTTCTGGTGGACGCGTTCAGGGTGACTGAGGGGACTTTGAACCCCGGGTTTTACCACCAGTCTGTGAGCTGCTCGCGTAAGCGGTTTCCTTTGACCCGGGTTCCCGAAGCCGGTCCCGAAGCCGGTCTGCCCCGTCTGTGGAGCGTCAGGAGCGGTTTGATTCGAGTGTAGACGCAGGGGGAGAATCGGTGAAGCTCTCGCCCGATTCGGGGGGCACGGTGCCGCCCTGCCTGGCCTCCTCCCCGGCCGCGGCGGTCTCCCCACAGACTTCGGGGTGCATCACGTTCTCCCCAAGTCGCCGCTGCTAGGACTGACGTCCTCCTGTCCCCACGGCGCCCCGGCCCCTCCCAGTTCTCTTTCCCGTCACAGGTCCTTACAGGGCCACCCCACCCATCTGCACGCACCGCGGGGCTGCTTTCTGCCTTCTCGCAGGGGTCCCTGTGTCCCAGCAGTCACCCTACTCCTCCCGTCCGGCCAGCGGGGTCCTCCTAGGTGGGCCTGACACTCGTCGACTGGCCGGTCCTCTGCCCTGACCCCTCCTCCTCAAAGCCCTGCTCTCCAGGACGCCCCTGCTGTGATTCTCGAATTCAGACGCTCACGGCTTCTTTTACACCCCATCCCTCCGTCCCTCCGGTTACCCCCGTTTGCAGTGGCTTTTCTGCCTCCCTGTCACAAAGTGACTTTGCAAGGTGGCAGTTTCTGGCTCCTCGTCTCTTGGGAAGCGCTCTGTTCCTGCCACTTCACTTGGTTTCCTTTAGAAAGTCGTGCACACAGCCCGTGACAGAGTCACACACACACACACACACAGAGCCAGGCACGGGTGTCAGTGACTCCAGAGCTTGGGGCATCTACGTACATCGTAAAAATCCGCTAAATCTAAATGCAGGTCAGCTTCTTCCTTCGTTAAAAATGTGTTCACCTCCCTTGCCAGCATTTCGCCTCGTTCGGAAGACATGACCACGCGTGTGTGCCGTCCTCTGGAATTTATACCGCAATTAGGAGAGAAAAAATTCTGTTATTATCAGATTGCAGCCAGAGGAGGAGAAAGGAGAAAATGCAGCAGCCTCTGTCGACAGGTGGCGAGAGGTGCCGGGCGCTCCCAGGACCGTGTCCCCTCGCCGTCCCCCCCCCCCCGTCCCCACGCGCGTCTCCCTGTCTCCCCCAGAGAGAGAAGCACAAGCTGCACCCCGGCCGCACCCCGCAGATCAGCGTGCGTAAGGTCCGCACCAGGAGGGCCGAGTGGGAGCGCAGGAAGATGGGCGTGGAGTTCGTGAGCGCCGCCGGGGCCGCGGCGGGGGCGGGCAGCCCCGAGGAGGCGGCGGCGCCCCGCGGGTTCGTGCCCCGCTCTCCCGACGGCCCCCCGTGCTCGCTTCGCTGCCGCCGGAGGACGGCCGGCCCCTCGGCCGGCCGCGCGGCCCGACGCCGGGCCGGGAGCCGGACCGTCCTTCACTAACGACGCCGCCGCGCTGCGCTGCCGGGCGGGGGTCTCTGACCTCTGTCACTAACACGGGCTCCCCGCCCTCTCTGTCACTAACACGGGGTCTCTGACCTCTGTCACTAACACGGGGTCTCTGCTCCGTCACCAACACGGGCTCCCTATCCTCTCTGTCACCAACACGGGCTCCCCGCCCTCTCTGTCACTAACACGGGCTCCCCGCCCTCTCTGTCACCAACACGGGCTCCCTGCCCTCTCTGTCACTAACACGGGCTTTCTATCCTCTCTGTCACTAACACGGGGTCCCTGCCCTCTCTGTCACCAACACGGGCTCCCCGCCCTCTCTGTCACCAACACGGGGTCTCCGCCCTCTGTCACTAACACGGGCTCCCCGCCCTCTGTCACCAACACGGGCTCCCCGCCCTCTCTGTCACCAACACGGGCTCCCCGCCCTCTCTGTCACTAACACGGGGTCTCTGCCCTCTGTCACTAACACGGGGTCTCTGCTCCATCACCAACACGGGCTCCCTATCCTCTCTGTCACCAACACGGGCTCCCCGCCCCCTCTGTCACCAACACAGGGTCTCTGCCCTCTGTCACTAACACGGGCTCTGCCCTCTGTCACTAACATGGGGTCTCTGCCCTCTGTCACTAACACGGGCTCTGTCCCTTTCAGCGCTGCGCCCATGTCCGCAGGGGACGGCGCCGGGGGCCTTGCCCGGTGCCCGCTCCTCTCCGCTGACCCTTTCCTTCCCGGGGACAGCTGCCGCTCGCTGTGTCGCAGTCCCGGTGTCTTTCCCGTCCTCCCCGTTCTGTTCGCCTGTTTCACAGCTTCTAACACAGGCCGTGGGCGTCGCCGGCGCCACAGCCCCGTGTGCGCGGCTGACGTGGAGTGTGTGTCGCGGTCCCCGTCTCAGGGGCGGGCGCCGCGGTCGGGGGCGCCGGGCTCTGGGGCTCTGCTGCCGGCCGCTTGCCGATCTGCGCGCCTGTCCGCGTCCCCGCGGTGGCTCTGAGCGCTCGTGCCACCCGGGGCCTCGCTGCTCCTGTAGTCCCCCCGAGGCGTCGCGCGGGGCTGGCGCTGGCTGCGGCACGGGGGGCGGGCGCGGGGTCTGCGACTCGGGAACCGTTCTCACCGAGTGTCCCCCTCTCCCGCCCTTTCCTCGAACGGCAGGTCTCACGCCTCGGACGTCACCGACTACTCGTACCCGGCCACCCCCAACCACTCCCTGCACCCGCAGCCCGTCACCCCGTCGTACGCAGGCGCCGACGCAGCGCCCCACGGGCCGGCGGCCCCGGGCCCCGA
>PVKZ01005095.1:0-60684 GCA_004027375.1 Macroglossus sobrinus
CTACCCACCCCCGCCAGGCTGTTTCTCCCCATCACCTCCTCTACCCCAGGCGGCCAAGCCGTTTGCTCCCCATCACCTCCTACCCACCCCCGCCAGGCTGTTTCTCCCCATCACCTCCTCTACCCCAGGCAGCCAGGCCGTTTGCTTCCCATCACCCCCTCTACCCCTCTAGCTACACAGGGACAGAAGCGGAAGAGCGAGACTCACCAGAGAAAGGGTTATCTCCTTCTTCGTCACTCCCCGCGTCCTCCTCGTCATCTTCTCCTTCAGACATCAGCAGGTCCTCGTACAGGACGCTGGCTTGAGGCTGCTGCGCAGCTCCCTCCTCTTCGTCTGCGAGATCGCCATCGCCATCACCGTCGCCGTCGCCGTCGCCATCGCCTTCGCCTTCGCCTTCGCCTTCGCCGCCTTCGTCCCCTTCCTGAACGAGACCAGGTGGGGGTCAAGGTGCCGTCACTGCCCAAGTGAGACACCAGAAGCCGCCACACGCCCCCCGGCTGCCTCACGAGAAGCCAAGTGCTGCTGGCGGACAGGCTCGCTCAGCGGGCCCCGGGGCTCCTGCCGCGTCAGGCCGTACGTCATCGTGGCTTTCTGTGCACATACTCACTGGGGCTGCAGTCTTAGGCTCCCATCCTCCTCACCATCATACCCTTCAATATCTACATCAGAGTCTTCCTCGCCCAGCCTACCTCGGCCCTGGTGCATCTGAGTGAGGAACACGAACGGCACGTCACTGAGGGCCGCGGCTGCGGGCGGACAACGAGGGCTGTCGCCCGGGACGGACGCTCGTCCCCGACAGCCCAGCCGGGCCGCGGCTCCTCGGGGCCGATCGCCCAGCTCAAGGCCGGGCGCCTGCCGCGTCCGCTCCGTGGGACTCCCAGGCGGGGGACGCCTGGAAGGACACGAAGGTCCTGTCTACTCTTACGGTGGCATCGAGGAAGACTCTTCCTTTCTAGGCCGAGCTGTCCTCGGCTTCGGCCGGGCTCTGGGCTGGAAGCCCTCGGGGAGCCCTGCGATCAGCGGACAGGGTTTCGGGCCTCGGCTCAGAACCCTCTGATACCGCTGGAAAGGGCCGACGGGAACAATTTAATCTGATTGTATAAATAACTTTCGTTTTGGTCACAGCATCCACACAGTAGCAGGGAAATGATGGTGAACCGTCATCTCTGAATGCGGCTGGTCCTTCTAGTCACCTGCCAGGTCACTCCGATGTCCCCGGAGACTTCCCACGGGGATGGACAGCGGACAATGCCAGTCATGTGAGCTGTCGCTGACCCGCCTTGAAGTCACATTCTTAAGCCTTCATGCCCAGAGCCAAGGAGCTCAATCACCCCAACCCATGTGTCAACCCCACGCTCGCTCTGTTCTGCGCCCCAAAGCGTGCCACCGACCGCGTGTGGACAGAACGAACGTCCTACCTGCGTCGCCTGCTTTTCCGGAGTGGCAGAGGGAATGTCCAGGACGGACGTATTGCTCTCATCTTGGAAGACGGACGCATCTCGCGACACGCTGAGCGAGGTGTTGGTGTCGAACAGATCGGGAGGCTGTGGCACAAATCACACGACTTAGCTTGCATCGGGGAAAGGGAGCAGCCGACACAGAGAAGTCCCCTTACATCGTCGCTGCGGAAGGTGGCCGCGCGGACCAGTCCGTTCAGAGCAAACACGGCCTGAAACGACTTTGCGAACGGGTGATGGGGAACCACGAAGCTCGCAAATGCGGTGGCGACATCCAACGTGCCCCATCAGAGGCCTGCGGCAGCAAAGCGTCGGCCGTGGGGCGCCCCAGGCCCAGCAGCCTTGCTGGTCCAGAACCTCGCTTCTTCCGAGCCTCATCTTAGTATTCTCGGGCCCAGGGCCACTTTGACCGTCCGGTTTGGAGATACCGAACAGGAAATGGCACCGAGAAATCTCAATCCCGGCAAGAGCCTGGGGTGCGTCAACAGCTCAAAACTCGTGGAAGGATGCTGTGAGGTGACACGGTGTGGTGGAAAGCCATGCGCTCTGAAGTGACCTGCCCTGGGTTCGGGTCCTGGCCCTATCGCTTGCTAGCTGAGGAATTTTAACGAATTCCTCCATCTGTCTAGGCCTTGGTTTTCTCAGTTGTAAAGCATGGGTGATAATGTGTGTCTCACGAGGCTGCGGGGACACTTAAGATGCACGTGTATGTATGTGCCTTACCCAGTGCCCGCTGGTCAGTGAGTCAGCGGTCCCTTCCCTCGTCCCTCTCCGGAAGAGAACAGATTTAGCGAACGGACTGTGCAGGGACAGGAGGACAGGAGGGACCAAGAAACCACAGGCTACAGAAACAGGAAGGAGTTCTCGAAACACCTGGCTGACGGCAGAAACATCACAGCTATTCGAAAACTAAGTTTTCAAAGACAGAGGAAATAACATGCTTAGGAGACAGTGTGGCGTGCCAACAAGACGCGGCCATCTCGACCAATCTCACTTTAGAAGTGTGTGTAAACCACACGTCACAGAGAGAAGAAAACAGCAGGATGTCACAGGGCTTGGTTCTTTCTGGGTGCTGGACGTGATGCGTGTTCCTTTGTGGGTCTGTTTTTTTTTTTTTTTTGAAGCAAACCACCAAGGCCAGAATCGAGAAAGTGGTTTTGGAGAAAGGCAGGCAAGACAGAATTTAGAAGAATTCTGGAACGGATAACTAACTGTGGACCAGAAGAGAAAACCCGGGAAGGGAAGTCTGTGCGGGAAGCCGCCGAGCGCACAGTGGCGGGGACAGAGTGTTCAGCTGGACGTGTGAGGCAACGCGAGCTGGGTGCAAGCAGCCGGGTGACAGTAAATTCAGCACGGTCACCATGTTTCCGTACACCAGAAGTGCACTGTGGCAGGTCAAAGAGCGTGAACTTCCTTCAGTAACGCTGGGGCTCGGTACTAATAACGAGCGAGGACACACACGTCCCACTCTCACGTTAGGGGATAATGACGAAGCGCGACCCCCAGCCACTCTTCGCAGGTGACACAACAGTCACCATGGCTCCTTCAGCCATTCGAGACAGTGCAGGAGGGGAGGAGAGAGAAGAGAGGAAAGCTTCTGGGTGTAAGGCTCTGACCCACCAAAGGATGAGGCTAATGTTGTCGCCGACTACAGGGACCCACGGGCCATCGTGGCTAGACTCTCCTAGGAGTGATGGCTGAAACCCAGGCTGTCACTTACCAGAACGCGCCTGGAGGAAGCTGTGGGCTATGAGCCAGTATGACCTTCCCAGGCGACGTCACTCTCCCCAGCCCCACCGACCCCATCCGCCCACACGCTCCGAGAGCCCGTCCTTGTTCTGGGCCTGGAAGAAGTATCTTAGGGTTCTTTACACGTGGCCTGGCCCTTCAGTAACGTAGGTTTGGGGGTGAAAGACAGTAGAAGATAGATAGGGAGGGAGCACGACTAAGGCACAGCCAGCAGCAATCCCACACAGGCTGCACCATCAGTTCAGAGTGACATCCGAGAAGGATGAAAAGTTTGCCAGTGGGAACAGGGAGAATCTCACGTTAAAACATTTGCTTCCAGTTGAAAAGGCCTTTGAGAACTCAGCAGGCGACTTTCACACAGCTAAGGAACCAGACACGCAATAAACGTCTCCTGCGTCCTTGGCCGATTAAGGCACTTCACGTTTGTAACAATGTTGACGAAGCCCATTTTGGAGAAAATGTAACTGTTTCAGAGGTCGCCTGCGCAAGCTCCCAAAGAGCGAGACAGCAGCAGAGCCCAGCTCCAAACCCAGGCCTGGCTTCTGCCCGACATCCTCGAGTCGGCACCTGACCACCGTGCCACCGACACAGACAGCGGGCACCAGCTGGGTCCCGGTAAGTCCTCGTCTTTGAAGCGTGTGCTACAGACCGAACATACTGGGCGTATTCAGGGTCACGACGGGACCCCTACAGTCCCCTCACGACTCTTCGTCTCGAGTCTTCGCGCACACAGACGTAAGCACGCCATAAACATTACCTGTCTCCACTCACGAGGAGAGGGGGTCGATCCAGGAAAGCCGGTGCCCTCTACGCCACACCGACACCTGAGGCGTCTGTCTACCAGGCACAGGGACGACGTGGCCCGTGTCCACGCCTGAGAGCCCCGTGCGGAGACTCCCAGGGACCGCCTCTGGCCAGCGGCCGGGCCGCCGGCGTTCCGAAAGGCGGCTTAGCCGACGACGAGCCCGCCCCACTCACTCGTCCCACGCCTGCCTCTTCTGGACTCAACGAGGCCACCGAGCCCCATGGCCCTCACTCACCTTGGCCTTTGAGAAGACAAGAAAGCACCCGAAAGCCATATGAAGAGGAAGGACAGAGAAGAAGGGCATCTCAGTAAATGCATCTGTGAACACGCTCCCGGCTCCCCACACCGACAAGCAACTGCGAGGGGAGACCCCCCCAGGCCGCACGCTCACCTGCGGTGTGAAAGGCCCCGGGGTCATGGGCTCCAGGCTTTCCAACTCTGCCTCCTCCAAAGCCGCTTCCTTAGCTGTGCAAATATCCTTCTCGAGTTGAGTCAGATGCTCGTCGTACTGGGAAAAAAAAGCGGTGACTCATTCGACGTGTGGTTCAGGCACTAGGGCTACGAAAGTCGACGAGGGACAAAAACCCCTGTCTTTACAGGAAGCCAGACCCTGAGGGGACCGCTTACCTCCGTCAGCGTCTGGTGACAGACGTTCACGATCTCCTGCGCAGTCTTAGTATACTGGCTCTCGGGCCCTGTGAACGAATGAATACAACACCACTGC
Organism: Macroglossus sobrinus; assembly: GCA_004027375.1. Classification (NCBI taxonomy): domain Eukaryota; kingdom Metazoa; phylum Chordata; class Mammalia; order Chiroptera; family Pteropodidae; genus Macroglossus; species Macroglossus sobrinus. Next base: position 4,736 of record PVKZ01005095.1, read on the forward strand.
CTTCGCACGCTTCACTTGCAGACACTTAGTCTGTCGCCTGCGGTGCTGTCCTATGACCTCGGGCCCCAGAACCACGCTTCAGCTCAACCTGGACTCTTGCTTCACTTTGGGAGGCAGAAAATGTCCAATATTTGAAAAGACAGGGACATCGATGTAACGAAGGCCCACGTGCCCACTACCTGTCTCCGGGATTACCAACCACGGCCGATCTGGTGGCGTTTAAACCTGAACTTTCACGCCGCCAAAGTGTCTTCAAGCAAATTCCAGCGTCCTCTCGTTTGCTCTGTAAACTGTTCAGTATGTACCTTTAAGGACTCTTAAGAGAATAAGTATGGATGACAGTGTGACGACAGACACGACATTAGACATTGGCCGGAACCTGCAGAACGGACACCACCAGCGTGAGGCTGGGCTTTGGGAGCGAGCGACGTGTCAGTGCAGTTCGATTGTAACTGCGCCGCTGCTAACGGGGTGGCGGTGCCCCCTTGAGGGCGCAGGGGACATGGGCGACCTCTGTTCCTTCAGCTCAATGCTGCTCCACACCATTCCAAAAAATCGTCTACAAAGAACCCCGACTATATTACATCTAAAATAATTATCAATAATTCTTCAACGTTATTAAACGGTCGGTGACATTCAAATTTCCCTAATTATTTCATAAATATTCGTTTTTCATTGGATTTCTTTGCTTCATAATCCAAATAAGGTCCGCACATTCCATCTGGCTGATGTGTCTCCCTAAGACACTTCTACCTATTCGGTGATTCTCGGCCAAACTACACAGTTCCTCATACGGCCTTTGTCACAAGTTGCAAAAGGCGGGCTTGCAGGTCAACCCAGCTTTGTTGGGCCCATATAAAAAAGTCCTGTCTGTGAAAATAGACCGAGCTACCCACCCATAATATATGCACTTTTCGTATGTAAGTGATACCTCAATGCGGTTTTTTAAAAATCTGAATTAGCTGATGTTTAACAATCAAGAGATTTCATCTAACTCCTCCTAAAAAATTTGAAAACAGGACACCACAGGGCCAGCACCCCGCAAGGCACCCGCTGCTGGCTGAGCAGCAGCTGCCCTTTCAGGCCACACGTGTGCGCTCCAGGTCACCGGAGCCCCTCACACGCCTGCTCAGCTCGCTCACGCTGGGCCCTGGAAGCGTCCGAGTTTGTAATCCCTGCCACAAGAGTTTGATGATATTCTTTAAAACACTGAAGCTTATAGTCCAGTAGAGTGACACAGGCTGTCAACACACAGGGCGATACGGTGCAGCGAAAAAGCACAGAGGCGGAAGTGGACCGTTCTGGGAGGTAAGAGGGAAACAGCAATCAGGGAAGGCTTCCCAGAGGAGGTGATCCCTGCGTTAAACCTGCTGTTGATCAGGATGTAAAGGATAAGAAATATACCACATGCACACGTGAAGCTTTCATGTCACACCTACTCTGATTATTACAAATTACACGAACAAAAACGTCTGGCAGTTAAAACCTCTCACAAGTACAAGCCATCTACTCTTGAGAACACGTAAAATAAAGCTGCATCCTCGCACGAGCCGACTATGCCAACTACAAATGAGGCAGCAAGAAAACCAAGTCCATCAGCAGGATATTTGGGACACATATAAGGACAGCCAGAGCTGGCTCACAACCAAGAACGGTCTGAGTGATAAGGAGGCTGCAGCTCAAGTTCCCCGAGTTCTGGTCTCCTCGGGCCACCAGTAGGCTGGTCCTCTGACTACTGATCGCACAGAGACAGACCGCAAGAGCGACCGGACACACTTTCATGTGGACAGTCACGCAGGACACTCGGGAAACAGGGCATCTACAGGTGGCAGGCCTCCTTCACCGAGCAGCGAGCGTGTCAGCTTCCTACGGCCCGCCAGCCCCTCCACCTCCCGGGCCCGCGGGCCTCACGGCTAAAACCCCAGATCGCAGATCAATTCATGAAGAATTTGCTCGCCTTCAGTTTTGAAACCTAAACACAAACCGACGCGTCAGCATCTCAGGGCTCTCGTGGATGACACACGGAAACAATTATTTTGTGCATCTGCGATGTTGTCTTTTTGAAGATGGAACCTCTCCTCTCCCCACTTTCTTTGCAACACACAACTCTAAAGAAATAGCCATGAATAATACATTCGGAACGTTAAAAAGATATACTCACTCACGCAGATGATAGTTGTCTGTGTGTTCTGATTTCCAGCTACATCTTAGTTTGGGACAGTCTATACGCTCTGGAGAGTTACAAGGTTTTCAGCTTTATTACTCTACTATCTGCAAAGAGGCACTGACACATTTCTGATGAACGATGGTGCTGCAGTTTGCAAACCACTGATACCGCCACCGAAAAAGGGCAAAGATGCCAGGATGTTTTTTTTCTTATCTGTACCTCTCCCGGGAATTTCTGGATGGGGTGGTCACGAGAGAGAGACTGATCCAGGAGCCTCGGGAAACTGTAAACAAAACTCTGTATGAACTATAAATTTTTGTGGGTAGAAGGGCTATAGCTTTTCATCAGACTCTCAGAGGAGTCCATAACCGTGCCCATAAATTCCTGCTCTGTATTCGGCAGCCGTCTGCAGCCTGAAAAGCTTTCAGTTTCACAGCTTAGGAAGGGGAACCCGAATTCTAACTCCCCGGTCCCTAAGGGGGTTCTGTACAGAAAATCGAAATGATTTGATAAAAAGTGCTTTTCAGAATGACACGAAAATTAATACGAAAGACAAGGCCATCTGTGAATTACCAGTGCGACCTCCAGGTGTCTCAGCTGCCCGTTTACAAAAAGACGTGCTTTTCTGAATGCATTTTGCTTTTTCTCCCGCTATTAAAGAAACCTAGCAAAGAAACCTGAAATGTCCTTTGAAAAACTTTATAGTTATATTTTGCCTCATTCTACATAAAGATGGGCAGTAGCCTACAGTATTATATACAATTTAAATCTAAATGGCCTTCAATAGTGCCGACTTCGATAACGGCTTTGGAAAGTTGACATACCACTAAAATCAAGAAAATCCCTTAAAAATAAAACCTCAGTAGTAATGGAAAGCTGTTTTAAAACCTCAGTGCGGGCTTGAAGAAGAAAAAAAGTCTGCACAGCTGATTCCTAAAGAAACCAGAACTACGAAGTCTGACCACCAGGGAATCCAGAGAGAAGCTTGGTTCTCCTAATTCTTAGATGTTTATCTCCAACCAGGTCCAGAAAAGGTAAAAAGAGAGGTGATTCTCATCTTTCAGAGGGGCGAGGCTCTTTACATTATGCAGAATGCAGATCAGATGCAAATGAAGATGTCTGGTCTCCAAGATAAGAGGTGTGATGTCCCAGAGCACGGCAGAGCACCTGCTCAGCATCTGGAAGCCACGCGCAGGGGACCCAGGGTGAATGATCTCACGGGGCTCGTGGAAGCTACACGTACACAGACCCAGGATTGCAGGCAAGGGCCGAGTGACAGCCGCGCCAGAGAACGCGGCGATGCTAAGGGACATTCCACGGAAATGCTCCTCACTCATCAAGCCCGCACCGACGTGGCAGCCGCCGGAAGCAGGGAACACTTTTCACACCCGACCTCAGAAGTGTCTACTGTGTGCCAAGCATCGTCCTAAGCACTAGGGAAATACGACACACGCGGGGCTCACGACTACTCCTAGCTTTAGGCCACCATGTCCCCTGTGCCCATTTTCCTCTCTATCCTCTTCCCCCAACCCTACGCGATGCCGACGATGAGAGCTCACACACGAGAAACAGGGCGTCGGCACTGACATGTGGCCCTCGTGGGAAGCCGTGCTTTTTGAAAATACATCACGGAAACGCCGAGGCTGAAAGCAAGCCTGTTTATCCGCATCCTTTTTCTCTTAGCAAATAATGATCATTTCCCCAAATGATGTCTTTTTAAATCGTGGACTTTGCCATGGCCTGATGAGTCCGGCTGCGTATCTGATCGCTGGCACGTGGACTGGTACCAGTCCGAGGCCTGTTAGGCACCGGGCCGCACGGCAGGGGATGAGCGGTAGATGTGTGAGCGAAGCCACATCTGTGTCTGCAGCCGCTCCCCAGCGCCGGCATCACCGCCTCAGGTCATCAGGCATGAGACGCTCACAGGAGCCCCAGTCCCTGGCGCTGCAAAGGTTCGGAACAGCTGCCCCATCAAACGGAAGCAGAAACTGAATTCTTGAACCACAAAGGAGTATTCTCACAGAAATGCAAGGCCAAATGCCAGTAACCGCTGGGCAATCTCCTTCTGCTTCGGGCACGGTATTTTTTAAAAACAAAGTGGAAATCCAATTTAGATGTTTTTTCCCCCAGAATCATTTAAGACATTCATTGAACTCCTTTGTGTTTCTGAGTCAATACGAACAGGTTTTACTTAAACAAAATCACAGACTTACATGAATAAAAAGTTCTCAATAGTATACTGTCAAATGAAAAAAGAAAACCGTGTAACAGAATTTAAATATGATTTTTTTGTGTCAAAAAAGAAAAAGTCCAGGTTATGCATAGAAAAAGGCCCAGAATGCTTCGCGTCGAGCCTGACGTGGGCTGCTCTGAACAGAATGGAAGGAAGAAAAGGCCAGAGATCTCTCCTTTTCACTTGATATCATTCTACGGTTTGATTTTTTTCCAGTGAGCACGTTAATTTTTTTACAATGGAAAACTCTGGTTTAAGTAATACACTTGAATTTGGCAGAAATAATTTGGCAAACATTTTAAACGTTGATCGTCCCCAGTATCTGGAGAGGTTATAGGAAAATAGTCCTTCTCCATCGCTGCTGTCTTGACTACAAACAGGTAAAACCTTTTGCATACCTTTAAGAACATGTGGCAACATTTCCTACAGAAATATTCCCAACGAGCGAGAAATGAAACAGAAAACTAGTGAAAAGCTGCTTGCAAGGCAGCATGAGAGAAGTACTTTAAATGCTCAACGGAGAAATGGTTCCATAAACTGTGACACTTCTATCCACGCTACGGAATACAACACAGAAGTGTAACTCTCTCTCTCTCTGTACTAACATAAGACAGAATTAGTAAGATGTCAATTCTCCCCAAATTGATCTATAGGTTTAACTCGCTTCCTATTAAAATGCTGGCAAGACTGTTTTTTTAGATATAGAGAAGATTCTTCTCAAATTTATGTGGAAAGGCAAAAGAATGAGAAAACAATTTAGAAAAAGAATAAATGAAATCACCCTACCCGATGATAAGACTTACTGTACCGCGATAGTGATCATGGTACGTGGGTAAGATCAACGAGCAAAATAAACCCAGAAATAAACGCACACACTCAACTGATTTTTTACAAAGATGCTCAAAACAATTCGGAGGAGTAAGGACAGTCTTCTCAACAAAGGATCATGGGACAACTGCACATCCATCGGCAAAACAAAACAAAACAAAACAAGAAAACAAAAGGCAGCCCTCAACCACCACCTCATACTGTACACAAAAAATCGTTATTAATAAGAAAACCACGCAATTAAAACCGGGGTCAAGAAATAAAACAGATACTTCACCCCAGAAAACATATGGAGGACAAATAAACACAAGAAAAGATGTTTAACGTCAATAGCCATCGGGGAAATGGAGCATAAAACCATGAGACAGAATGGGTAAGCAATTTTTAGAATAGTGGGAATACTAAACACTGCAGAGAAAGTACTGGATCCTTCATAGATCACTGGGGGGAACGTAAATTAGCACAGGCACTCTGGAGGGGCACGGTGTGTCTCATAAAACTCAACACACACTTACCCTCATCTTCCTGGGCACTTATCCCAGAGAAATGAACATTTATATTCACACGCGAGTCTCTCTATAATAATGTTCACAGCAGCTTTCTTCGCCACAGCAAAAGACTAGAACCTGAAGGTCCTCCAAAGATCTGAACAAAATGAAACCCCTCGGCTCTCAAGAGAATCCTGCCTAGTGAGAAAAGGCAGCCTCCAAAATGGATCATCCTTGATCTCACATGCTCGACTCAAACGTTAAGACTACAGAGATGGGGATCATAAAAGGGGACAAAGACAGTGGGGGGCGCACGTGGGGAGCAGATCTGTGGTGACAGTGTGATTCTAAATGTTGCTTGCAGTCGTGGTTACGTGATGGCATAACTGCATAAAACTACACACACACACACACACACACACACACACACACACACACACGAGTACAGATTGTTTAAACGGTGCACCCTGAGTGGGGTGTATACTCTAGTTCCTGGCAGGGTGCCAATACCAGTTTCCTGTTTTGATTCTGAACTACAGTCACGCTAATGCCACCGTTGGAGGAAGCTGGCCAAAGGTACGCAGGGCTCTGCTATTTGTATGATGGACTGCAATTATTTATAATTATTTGGAAATACCAGCTTCAACAAGAGGACCCGGCTATATTCAGGAGCAAAGAACAAATCACGGATTATGACCATGACAATTTTGGTACAAAAACAAAATTAAAAAAAGATGTGTAATTATGAAACATGTTTTGTCTGAGCACAGAAGAACAGTCTCGAAGGACATACACGATTATCTCTGGGGAAGGAAACTGGGAGATAGGAACGGAAGGGTAGGCAGAAACTTTAATCTCAGATTTTATGTATTTCTAGACTGTTTGATCTAATAAAAATATAATTTTTTTATTAAAAAAATTTTTCTGACTGGAATGTGCATGACAGGTTTGAAAGAGAAAATTCTACGGGTTGAGTCGCTGGCCAGGTGACTTTATTATAAAATCTAGACAAAATACGAGGGCTTTAGTGATTAGAAGTTGGGGATTTCTCTAAGGGAAAGAATCAAAAAGAAATGACGTTTCTAGATGTCGCTACTGGGTGACGCTAGTGCCCCATTAAATGCAGATTAGACACGGTAAAGGAGTAAGTCGGGTAAAGGACAGAGAGAGAAAGTTGATATAGAGAAGGAAAGAATGTTCCATTTTGGGCACGTTTGAGGTTCCACTGGGACATCCAAGAGGAATCGCTGAGCAGGTGGTTCGCGACACTAGAGCAGAAACCTGCTAGAAAATTCTCTGGAAAATGGATCTCAGCACGACTAGCTCGGCAGCACCTACTGGTCCAGACTACGCAGTCCATTTTGAGTCTATGGAACACTCGAGCATGAAAGCCTCCACCCACGACTTACGACCTTGTGGCTTTCTTAAGACTGAAAAAATGCGACTGTCGTTTTCAAAAGGGCTTTTTATCTGCAGGGCTCTCCTTTCGCAGGCACGCAACACTGTGGGCCTTGAGCCCGCTGCAAACAGCTCCGATCCCCAGGTTTGGGCTTCCCTGATGACCGACGTTCCTTTCAAAGGTCACCTGGACGTAAACAGAGGCTCCGAGATTGACTCGCTACCTGTGCGGGAGCCAGACACCTAAGGGCTCGAGCTCACACACGGCACAGTCTACCGCCACCCCTTAAGTTCAAGCCTCAGTCCTCTGAGGTGTCCTGCATGTTCCCAGGTGTGGCGGACCGTGGCGTGCTCCTTATCTTGCACTTGTCACCTAAGGGCCTAAGCTCAGAGCTGGGCACTCTGGCTACACACAACTAACGCGCGCTGCAGGCATGATCACACAGGATAAAACAATAAAAGCACACAAAATGCTACGGAGATGCGCTTACATGCCGTGTAATGGCATGAGAAGGATGTGAGAGAGTCAAAATGAGGTTAACTAGAGATGCTGCTCTTAATTCTGGCTAGTCCAACTTTTTGCAATAAATTTTAAAAGAGGGAATAGACTCTACATGAACTTTGTGACTGATAATTAAAACAGGGGCAGACTCTTATCTGGCTAAACCAATAAGGTCTGAAGCAAAAGTATGACTCTGTGTACAGTACCCGAAAGTAGCGAATAGCTCGTATGCGCCTCCAACTCCAAGAGGAATGTCCTTTTAGTAGATGAGATGTCACACTTCTCATCATGTGACACCATTAACCCTCACCGCCCTAGTCAGAAGTTTCTTATGCCCTCACCCACTGGGTAAGGAGGGGTAAGGCCAGCCTCTGGCCTGTCCACTGCTGCCATCAAATCATTATTTACTTCCCTCACTAAAAAATCCTTACTTTAAGGCTCGTTTTCAACTATGCCAGAGGCTGACAATCAGCTGTCTTGGAGCCAAATGTGGCCTGCAGATAGATGTTTTAATTTGGCTCATAGAGTTAAAAAAAAAAACTTTAAAAAACCTATTTGCAAACATGTCAAAATGGGCATGTAAAAATGTTACACCAAAAAAATCCCGATTTTCAGCTTTTCTTTAAAAAGTAAGATACCTAGCAAGAGTGGATATTCATTTCCTCAGGACAGCGATCACGTGAAAAAAAGTACACGCCTCTTCAGATGGAATCCGAACTTTTCCGGTTTGCTACGCTCCACACCTGGCCCGCTTCGCTCATTTGTATTACTTGCCTGGGCCCTCGCCATGGGCCACTTGAGTTTCAGGCCCGTACTCGGAAAATTATGTCCTTGAAAAAAGAAACTGAAGAAGATTCAAGCTGAAGTATATACCGTGCTCGTGGAGAGGAATAATTAACATCATGAAATGTCCATACTACCCAAAGCCATCTATAGATTCGCTGCAATCCCTATCAAAATACCAATGGCATTTTTCAGAGGACTAGAACAAATATTCGAAAAACATATGTAGAGTCTATAGCCACGCCACCCTGAACAAGACCAATCCCATCTAATCTCGGAAGCTAAGCAGGGTCAGGCCTGGTGAGTCCTTGGATGGGAGCCACCTAGGAAGACCAGGTGCTGTAGGAGTAAAAAATAAGGGATTTAAGCTGACAAGGTCCTTCCAATCTGTGAGGTCAACCAAAGGTTGCCAAAAAGAAAGAAAAGAAAAAAGAGAAAAGAGAAAGGGAAAGGAAAGAAAGATGGATGTGAAACCATAAATGATCCCAAAAGGCCACAGCAGAGAACAAAGCCAGAGGTATCACACTACTTGATATCAAACTATACCACAAGGCTAGTCATCAGAACAGCATGGTACTGGCGCAGAAGCAGACACAGAGATCAACGGAACAGAACAGAGCCCAGAAATATATCCACGCCTCTGTGGTCAGTTAACCTATGACACAGGAGGCAAGAATATACAACGGGGTAAAGACAGTCTCTTCTATACGTGGTGCTGGGAAAACTACAGACACAAATAATAAAACTGAAAGTAGGCCACCTTTTAACACTGGATGTGAGAATAAACTAAAAATGGATTAAAGACTTAAATGTCAGACTTGAAGCCATAAAAATCCTAGAAAACATAGGCAGCAAACTCTCTGACTTTGCTCTCCGGAATATTTTTTTCTGATATAGCTCCTCAGACGAGGGAAACGAAAGGAAAAATAAACAAATGGGACTACATCGAACTAAAAAGTTTTTGTACAGCAAAGGAAGCCATCAACAAAATGAAAAGACACCTACTGATGAATTCGGGAGAAGGAATCTGCCTATGGTACCTCTGATAAGGGATTAATACCCAGAATTTATGAAGAACTCATACAAATCAACAAAAAAACAAATAAATAACCCAATTAAAAAGTGGACAGAAAACCTGAATAGGTATTTCTCCAAGGACGACATACAGACGTCCAACGGACATACGAAAAGATGCTCAATGTCATTAACCGTCAGAGAAATGCAAATTAAAACCACAATGAGCTATCACCTCGCACTCATCGGAATGGTTATCATCAATAAATCAATTGATAACAGGTGCTGGCGAGGCTGTGGAGAAAAGGGAACCCCCGTGCGCTGTTGGTGGGGATGTAAGTGGGTGCAGCCGCCATGGAAAACAGTTTGGAGGGTCCTCAAAAATTGAAAACAGAACTACCTTATATCTCAGCAATTCTAGTTCTGGGTATTTATCCAAAGAAATGTAAAACACTAATTGGAGAAGGTATATGCAGCCCTATATTCAGTGCGATGCTATCTGCCATAGCTAAAATATGGAAGCAACTTAAGTGCCCATCAATAGACGACTGGATGAAGACGAGGTAGTGTATATATGCAATGGCTGAGTAATCTCAGCCATGAAAAAGAATGAAATCTCGCCATTGGCGACAACATGGAAGGACCCAGAGGGTATTAGGCTAAGTGAGAGAAATCAGACAAAGACAAACCATATGATTTCATGTGGAATCTAAAGAACAAAAAGAAGGATCCGACACAAACAGACTCACGGATGCAGAGAACAACGTGGCGACGGCCAGATGGGAGGGCGTTGGGGCTGCGTGGACAGGGGAAGGGATGAAGAGGTACAAATGGGCAGTTACAATAATTAAAGGTCTCTCACCCCTACGCTGTGCACCCGAAGCTAACGTAAAACAAAAAAGCACCACTTTTGCGTTCTGCTCTTCTCACTTAACACCGTGAGCATTTCTGTCATTCGCTTTTTAAAAAGAGCTTTCACCCTTCACACGGTAATCCATCCCGCAGATGGCACAGTGACGAAACGTCCCTTTTACATTAAGCATTCAGGTCATTTCTCATGAATACAAATAACATTATGAGAAACACCTTCGTCTACATCTCGGGTTAGAGGCGAGTTTCATCCTATCACCATGCACTAAGCACCAGCATGCACCGTTCGATCTGATCCTCACGACAGCCCCCCGAGGACCCCATAGTACCCCCACCTTACAGACGGGAGAGCGGAAGCTGCGTCATGTACCCCAAGTCGCATCACTATTCAGCCATGGGGCTGATATTCAAATTCGAGTCTACTGGACTACGAGATCTGTTCGCTGAACTATTTTTGAGTCTCTCAGTGCTGCCAAAGAGCTTTCCAGAAATGTCTTAGGATTTTACGCCGCCAACGGCACTATGTGAGCGCACCTGCGTCACTGGCATGGCCTCCTTGCATTGAAACAAAAACAGCTCATCTACTAGGTACAAAAAAAAATGGTGTCTCTGTCTCAATCTGCATGTCTTTGATTGCCAGGCGCAACTGAATACTTACTCACGTTCATTAGCTAGTTCATGTTTGTCTCCTGGGATCTGTCCAGCTGCCCTCTGCTTATTTTTCACTTAGCACCTTCTGGATTTTTCTGACTGCCGTCCATAAGCTCTGCACCAATCCTCCCTTTATCTGAAGCCAGCCGTGACCAGGCCCGGCGGCCTATCTGTAGCATTCCTGCTCGCTTATCATCCGTTTTAATCACTAGCAGACATCTGAGGGCCTGCCAACGCTTTTATTACCAGAATGCTGGCCAAGTAGCTTGAGGTGTTTTTGAAAGACGGTAATGGATAGGTGACTGATCTGACCAAAGGCATTTCCACACTCTCATTTCCAAAGAGCAAAAGCCAGCCCAGATGGAGCAGACAGGGAAGGCTCGCCCCCCCCCCGCTATTTCCCCCCGTGAAACGCACGGGCTCCAGCGGAGCCCCGTTCTCGGAACTCGCCCTGTTCTCTCTGCCCGGGATGTTAAACCGTGCATCTGACACTCACTGGACTCCACTAAGCAGCGTCACCCCAAAATTAATTAAGAATACTTTGATTTGATATTGGTAGCATCTCTCTCTCAGTGATGCTCAGTTACCGCTGACTGATCACACCCTAGGCGAAAGCTCCATGCTCTGAGGACGCTCCCCATGGGGCACAGTCACACATGTCCCTAAGCTCCCTCTAAGGGCCTGGGGCACAGGGGAGGGTCCGCCTCTCATGGAGAGCACCGATGGCTCAAAGTCCCAAGTAAGATCCACCGGACTGTTATTCTCATTTCATTCTTCTGGGATTTCTACAGTCTAAAAAAATAAATGTACATTGCTTTTCCATCCTTAAAAGTGACTAGCCAACTTTATGGGACACACACACGAACACGTGTGCCTGCTTTAGTGTTAGATGGATAGACGGAGAGAGAGAGAGAAACAAGAAGATATACCCACCATTGTACTTAACACTGTTGGCCAGAATAAGGTTGACATCATCTAGAAAGCTCTCCCGACTCTGATACTTGTGCTTGGAGATATTCTGCGATTAAAAGAATCAGGGACTCAGATACACATACGGAGTGACTTGATTCCAAAAAGACAGCTTAGATCAAATCACTCACCTTACGTATAGTCTCTAAATCCATTGGACTGACAATCACTTTGTAATAGTCTGGAACAAATTTCTTATTAACTGGGTGATGGAACGGCCAAGACTAGTAAAAAGAAAGCATGAGAAATTAAACGGAAACCATTCTCTATCCTAGAGAGTCTCCACTTTCACTGGACCACAAATGCTCCCGGGACGCTGACGAAAGCTACAGACCCTTTTCCTACAAAGACGCACAATCACACAGAACTGTATGGATACTGAGGAGTCCAGGTTTCCTTCAAGGCTCCCTGTGCCCTGACATAGTCAGAATCCTTGCTCCATATTCACAATTAAAATCTCTTATTCCCGAGCCCCATCCAGACGTCGTATAGTGTGACATTTACAATATATGCCTACAACACAAAAGGCAACCGTTCAGAATTCCTGGGCTGGAACGTGACCACAGAATGCTACAGTCATTCGACAAGGCAACTGTGTCACAAAGTTGCAAAACACACACAAGGACCAACAAAACACAAACACTGGGTCCTTATCAAACTGTCATCTGTCAAGAAGCACCTCTGAATGCGAAGCTTCCCATTAGCTGGCATACCGATTCCTCCTCGGGGCTACTCAGGGACATTCAAATACTGACCGTAAACCCCAGGAAGGAAAAAAAATTCTCTATATCCACACTGCTGGCCTCTTCGATTTCAATGCTGATGTTTTTAAAATCATATGCGAGTCTGAATTGACAACCACCACCCTCTAGACGCCCCAACGTACGGACACTCGCACACTCCACTGTCCTTGCCTTTCCCCCTGCACTGTTTTCACAATATGTAGCACAGAGACAGACCACTTACGTCTGGAACGGCCATCATTTTCTGGGTGACAATGTTGTCGAGAATGAAAGAGAATGCCACTTGGTCGTCATCGTCCAGCAAGGGGTTGATAGCTTTTTCTAAACGAGCCAATTTATCTTCTTTCTGTCGTGAAACGAAGCAAAGACAGGAGTCTCTCTGAGGTGGGATCACCGTAGACAACTAAGGATGTTCTAAGGTTCGGATGCCTGTCGCCTCTGCCTCAAATGTCTAACTTTGAACTGTCGACTACTTAGTTGCAGGCAAAGAGTCCAGCTAAATGACAGTCCATTAACAGGATCGAAAGGGATATATAGCAACCACTCCTCCAGGCAGCCTATATCCTGGTCTTGTAGGTCACCAAAAATATCCATCTCTCAGCATCAAAGCCTTAGCTTCCGCTACAAAAAACAGCTTCACCAAGCGAGGTTGTACTATCACGCTGTTTTGGCTGTAAAACTATTGCTGGAAGCACTGAACACACTACTGTTGATTAGTGAGTTCTGTGTAAGGACCTCTAACCCACCCAGAAAGTCATTTGAGAGCGTACCAGTAAGAAGTGTTTAGGTTCCAAGCGCTCCATAGCCTCACCAACACTTACTATCGTCAATCTATCTTCTTTTCACACCTTTTTAAATCTTAGCCTTTCTGCTGGGTGTGCATGGTCATCTAATCGGGGTCCCAATTTGCATTTCCCCAATGATCAATCAGGTTGAAGATCGGTTCATGATTATTGGCCATGGCATTAATACTCCTTTATAAAGTGGCGACTTCAATATTGGCATCATTATTGTCCTTGCATTTTTGTAAGCTCGTGGGGTTACCATGTTCTTTGGGTAACCAGGTAGGATATAGGTAGATCATCTTTTAAAAATTACAATCCCTCCCTGCCAAAACAGTCTCTTAGCTCCAGACACCCGCTGGGAGGTCCCTTTCCTTGGCCTAAATAGTTATGAAGGTTCTAGATTCTAATCCTAGCTCCACGGTTTACTGTTCGCGATGCCCAAGGCAAGTCACTCTCTTCCATGGACCTCAGTTTTTCCATCCGGTAGATGGAAAAGCCTTCCAGACTGACATACTCAAGATCTACTCTTCGTTGTCACGTTCCCTACTTCCTCCACCTCGCTACCCCCCCCCTCCAATTCCGCGGCCTGTCTCTCGTTCTCAGCGGCTTACCTCTTTGAGTTTCTCATCACAGAGATCCAGCATCGACTGAGAAATCTGCGTCAGTGAGTGCTTTGGCCCTAAATTAGAAGGGGAATGATAAGAGACGGGACTGTTAAAAATGAGAAGTAAGAGCTACTAACACTTCTGCAGATGTAGCGCATTGACTTAAGCAGTGAGCGTGTGCCAGGTACCCGCACAGCTGCCGGGTCACACACACGTAGCAGTGTTCTCTGCCATGTTTTCAGTGCCTAAGGCACAGCGGATACATAGCGCAGATGACTGAACTCTTGTTAACTCTATCTGTGTAAGTCCACACACGAGTGAGGAGCACTACTGTCAATGCTGCTGCCTTTATCGTCTTGAAAATGATGCTACGGACGGGGACTAAGAAATAGTTTAAGGATGGCTAAGGAGATAAATGCACGATTGATCATCCTTCCGTGTTTAGCAGCTAGCATTTGTGATTGCAAATTTTGTCTGTAGGTATCCTCCCAACACGTGACTGATCCAAAACCTCTGCCATAAAGAATCGCCGCCCCACCTCAGACTGCCACGAGTTTCCCTGAAATCCAGAACAAGAGCTTCAGAAAATCCTCAAACTATTTTACACGCACGGCTTGTGGCTGCGGTCAAAACATTTCTAGCCGGACAGTGATTCTGACTACCTTGGGTCTCTGCTTGTTTACCTTCCTCTGTCTACCCTTCCACGTCCGTGTTCCCCAGAGCTCAAACCCCAGCTCTGTTCTCAAGGACTCATTTGGCCTTTGCTCGTTTATTCATTCAACAAACGTTTAATTAATGACGGTGGTGCGTTCGGTGGTGAGCATGGGAGAGTGAGACGCAGTTCCTACTTCACATGCTCCGGAGAGCACGTAAAATGTGGGGGACCCATGACCAATGCAGAGCCATGGGGCGGGCCCCCCGCACCCTCACAACACTCCCCGCCACCAGCCTGGAACAACCTGGCCTTGAACCTCAAGGGTGGACTGAAAAGCCTGCACGTGAACGGACAAGCCACGTTGTCCAGGGTCAGCTGTGTCTCAAATGACTACAGCGAACCCTAGAGCTGGCTTGCGTGACCCCGAAACACACTAGTGCATCACAGGTCCTTTAGTCAGTCTAACGTAGTCTGAACCTGGTCCAGGAAGGAAGGGACAGAGAAGGGCCTGCGAGGCGACCCGCAGGCCAAGGCACATGCGCCCTACCGTTGTACGTGGCACTGTTCTTCACGATGAGCTCCAAGTGCTCCCGGAACTCCTCTCGGGACGGGTACAGGCGCTTCCGCACGTTCTCGCGCAGCGTCTGCAAGTCCATCGGCCGCGTGATGATTTTGTAGTAGTCCTTGACCACCTTCGCGTTGACAGGAGTGTGGAACGGGTACGTCTGTGCGAACGAGAGCCGGCCCCGTCCGTAAGCAGAGCACGCTCGGCACGGCCGGGTCCCCGACACGCACACCCACCTGTCCCCCGGGCCACCGACGCGCGAAGGAATCGCTCAGGGGGGCAAAGGGGTTTCCTCCACTAAGTGGTTGAAAAGGGAAAAAAGCCCCAAAGACAGCCCCCCAAAATTGGGACTATACTGCCCTCTATCTGAAGTCACGGACAGAACGGCGCCATCCCTGCTGTAGATACGAACGCAATGGACTCACGTTGGGGAGATCTCTCATGTCATTGATGATGGACTCCAAGATGGACGACAGTGTCACCATGGGGTCCGTCCGACGCCGGTGGATAGACTTATGAGGTCTCTAAGGAGACACAAAGAAATCAGAATACTTCACATTAAAACACGACTCCTTTACTGCGAGCAAAACTCATTCGGTAAAGTGCGACACTTTAAAATGAAAAGGAAACAAAAAAATACTTTCTAGCTAGACAAATATATTGTGGGAATCTCGCCCTAAACCGTGCACATAACTTTCAGGGCAAGGCCAAAGGGGGTCTCTGTGGCTGTGACCGAGCCGGGAGTCAGAAGGCCGGGGGATCAATGAACACCCTGTGTGGTCAGGAACGAGGCAAGAACTCACATTCAGATAGTCGCAGTGAACGGTGGTTCCAACGCGCCGTTTCTTCTTGGGAGGCAGTTGCTGTTTGGGGAACTTGAGGACCAGGGATTTTCTGCGAACTTCGTCTGCACTGAAATCGGTAAGACATTCATAGTTTGCAGTGCCTACTGCTAGTCCCCGGAAAAGCAGCGACTACACTGGGAAAGTCCGTGAGCCCGAGCGTGAGCCTGAGCGTGAGCATGAGCGTGAGCGTGAGCCCGAGGACGAGAAAGCCAAAACCAAGGCCAGGCGTCCGCATCCTCGGGCTCACAGCAGGCGAGGGCCCATGGGGTCTCCAGACTGATAATAAAGAACGAGGCAAGCCACAGCGTTGCCTCAGTTTCCCATTTGGAAGTTAAGGGAACGAGGCTAAAAGGACTTCGAGGATCCTTCCACCTCCACCGTTGTATCTCAAGGGCGAAGGGCTAGGAAACAACTCACTCAGCATGGAAACGAGGAGGAAATGAAAAATTGGTTTGAAAAGAAAAAAGTAAGTTGAGTTGCTCTCCACCCCCACCTTGTTCCCTCCATCGTGTGGGACCGAGACACGCTTGCCTTCTAATGTGCTTCAAAACGCGACTATTACGCTGATAAATGAAATCAATAAGCACAGAAAAAGAATCTACAACTTAAAAACGGAAACAAACATCACCATATATCACATGAGAAATGACACCCCAAAAACGATTCAAATATATTTGGACTAGAACACAGCCCTACTGGACCGCCTCAGTGGCATTTGTCCAAGGACAACAGACTAGCGAAAACATGTTGACTCTGCAGGTTAGTGAGCAGCGGAATTGGCATTCTAATTCTCAAACTACTTTGTACGTATCCTAGGATAGAGCAAACGAATAAATACATTGATGTTGGGAACCAGAGAAAAGATACAGCTATGAAACGGGGGAAGAGAGAAAGAATCTCCAGATACGACCTGAATGGAGGTATTGCCAGAAAGTTATGATTTCTGATGCATGGATATTTCCTCACTCTGCCCAGGAACAGCCTAGAAGCAATGACATCTCAGTGGCCATGAGCATACCTCGTGCCCAGGTCTTGGTTTCTAAATACCATTCTCCAACACACAGAATCCAGACTCTTTATAGAGAAATGGCAGATTCTAGATCAGGGACTGGGCAATGTCAAGGCAACACCTCGTGCCAGAAAGCAAAGAGAGAAGTTCTCAAAGATGTATGGGGTCCCTTCAAATGGACACAGGATCTGGCTTGAAGGGGTCGACTTTGGGACAATATGGGCATCAACATTAATCACGAGGCTAAGGAATTATATATTA
The DNA here is from genome assembly GCA_004027375.1 of Macroglossus sobrinus. NCBI lineage: Eukaryota > Metazoa > Chordata > Mammalia > Chiroptera > Pteropodidae > Macroglossus > Macroglossus sobrinus. The sequence continues at coordinate 22,107 of PVKZ01005095.1, forward strand.
CTCTGAGTTTACAGAGGAAAGCAATTTCAGAATCCACAGTAGAACTCAAAAAGAAACTCCTTATAGAATGACCAGTTAATGCAGAAAGAATGCTAGAATCAGAAAAACCACTGCTTTGCCACCCACATGTAGTAATGAGGTGAACATATTGATGACAAAGGGGAAAAATACCTTTACTATAGAAGAATCTGGGGATTGGCACTTTAACAAGATGATTAAAAAACAGCAAGAAAACCTGACATTGTGTGCCACCTGATGAGGTGTGTTAACCTACGTAATATGACCTACGTAAGTAATCTTACCAAAGATATTTAATCTAAATATAATCGATGAGAAAACCCGATAAAGGAAGAATGTAGGACATTTTATGAGACAATTGGCCTGGTCTTTTCAAAAAAATTCAATGTCACAAAAAACAAAAGTTATGGGGAAGACGATCTAGATGAAGAGCAACTCAGAAATACTTGATGTTCAAATTGGAATTGGATCCTGAATTCAGGGATAGGCGATACCAGGGCATTGGGATAACTAAAGTCATTTGAATAAGGGCTGAATATTAGATACTGTTGAATTAACGTCAAATTTCGTAGATACGGTAACAGCATCATGTTTTGACATCCTTCTGCTAACGAATTTGTAAGTACCACATCATGCTGCCTGCGACTGATTTCCAAACAGTTCGGGAAGTTTTTTTTAGATACAAAAAGCTGAAATAGATGTGACAAATGTTAACAGTCTTTTGACTTAGATAAATAGTACAGTGTATTATTCTTTCGACTTCTCTGTGGCTTGCAATTTCCAAACTAGGAAGGTAGGGGACATTGTTTTTAAGTTAAAAAGTTCTGCACTTGATTAAGTCCTCTTGGTGAGAGGCAGGTAGGTATAAGCACAGTTTACATCCCGCTGATCTTTCTGAAGGGTCATCAGAACACGGTGACATTGGGGACCTCACAAACATTACGAAGGCCTGGAAGCAGAACAGGAAGAGCTGCATAGAGCCTCCTCTGGTTTGTACCTTTCTAACTACCCCGGTGAGGGTGGCCTTACTTTGTAAAGAAGGAAACTGACCCCTAGGAAAGGTAGGTAGTATGGCCAAGGGCAAGTGGCGGAGCCCAATGAGTGATGTATGACCGAAGACTGTCATTTCCGCTGCTGCCAACGATTACTGAGGAAAATGCAGGAACTGCTCCTTACCTCTCGATGAGCTGCTTCCCCAACACAATCTTGGTCCCTTCGACCTTGATCAGTTCTTCGTTGTCATTGTGAATGACTGTCTTCTCCAGCTCCTCCTCCTGCTCCTCTGTCATGGCCACAGGGTTCGAAGGCGGGGCGTTGGTTTGATAATATAGGGGGCAGAATTTGTTCGTCCTCATGTGTCCGATGGCGCCACAAGCCCCACATTTCAGCTGCAAAGGGAAACGCATCGGTGTGTCAGAGGTGGGCACACACGGAAACGACATTTAAACGCATCCAGAGACAACGCACGTTTCTTTAGAATAGGGGAAGAAAGAAAAGGGGAGGCCTTCCACCCCCGATGAAAGTAGTGAACTTGACAATGTGACACGTGCAGGGAGGGGCTGCCGGCCAGCACTGGCGGCCGGCGTGGGCACGTCCCTAGCCCCTAGGGAAAGGCTCGGTAACAGTGAGTCTCCATCTCAGTCTCGCAACTGACCCGTTCATCTGTAGAACAGGATCCACGCTGTACCCTCTCTCTGTAGCATCCCACAATAAAGGGACATTTAAATACTCCGATGACCTCAGTACGCGTTAACAGCAGCCCACGCCCGTTGAGAACTCTATCGCTACGACGGGCCTCCCACGCCCTCTGCTCCTTCCCACAACTGCTGAGACAGGCGTCGCTTTGCAGAAACCAGGTTCAGAGCAGAGCCACGAACCGGCGAAGCAGCCCTGAGTCCCCACCTGCCCCACGCAGGTCCGCGGCTCCTCCCCTGCTCCCCCCACCCGCTTCCCTACGGTGCCCGTTCCCGCGACACGGCACAGCGTCGTCTGGAAGCCCGCCGAAGCTACACGAAGCAAGCCGGACCTTACGTGTGTCTCTCTCGCTTCTTTCCATACACGCGATTGAAACACAAGGTGTGTGTGCGGATACGCGTGCACACATGCACATAAACACACATGTAAGAACACCACCGAGCCTAGCTCGGCTGCTAGAAAATATGTCTGATGGCTCGAGTAGGAGGTGACACCCAGTGGCACCAGATCAGGCGTGACGTCATCGACACCGGTCGCACGGGTGCCGAGAACGCCCCAGCGGCCCTGTGGCTTGGCGCTAGCTTTGGGATGCCGGCCCCACTCCCGGGGAGCGATGGGGACGGCATCTCCTCTGTTTTCGCTGGTGACAGCTGTGTCGCCCGAGACTTACTTTGAGGTCCGGGCGTTCCTTCATCTTCTTGGGCTTCTTCTCGGGCGGGCCCTTCAGCTTCTCCTTCTCCTGGTTCCGCTTGAGCCGCCGCAGCTGCTCCTGGATGCGCCGCCGCTCCTTTCGCATCTCTTCCCGATGCTGCTCGTCAAAGAGGGCGAACTTGCGGCTGCATCAGGGGCGCGCAGGGGACGGGACCGTGAGTGAGCAGACCCGACCCGGGACGACCGTCGAGACGGCTACGCAGCTCCGAACTGAAGCTCGCCATCTGCGCTGGAACGCAGGGGGCTCCCTGGCCCTCCGTCTGCAGCGACACCCCTCTCGGGATGAGCGTCCCCTCCAAGGTTCCAGCGAACCACCCACCCACCAAGATGCGAGGGACCCGGGTGGCCCCGAAACCGCGCCTCTGTCCTGCAGCACATCTGGAACGTCCCCCCACCCCCGGATCTGACTGTCGGAACCCACAGCTCTGAAAGGCAGGACGGTTCTCGACTATGAGACCTCCGGGGACGACAGGGGGACGCCGACACTCAGCGCCGCGGAGGCGGCGGGCCACACTCACATGAATTCCTCGTCCTTCGTGGTCCGGATGCGCACGTAGGCATCGATGACGGCCGGCTTCCGGACCGTCTCGCAGCGGACGTACTCCTTGCCCTCCTCGTCTCGAAAGGTGCGATAGATCTTGAGACAACGGCCAGTGGCAGAAGAGTTAAGACTAGTCACAGAAGCTGTGTCATCATCTCTGTGATTGTTTCCTGCTGCTGCGGAGCCTGCTGCTGCAAGGCAGAGAGAGAGTTGCACACCTTCCCCCACCACCCGAACGGCCCTTTTCTTGGGGGGGAGTGAAGGCCCCGAAGCTCGACGTGCACGACAAACGACGTTTCTACAGAAAGCACCACGTCCCCGCCGGCCCCCAAATACGCTGCTTTGTCCCTTCCTGGTTCCACCCTACCCCTGCCAACGCTCCCCCTTTGCTCAAAGGTTCTGAGAGGACCTCAAAGAACTACGTTCGCTACAGGGGACAAGGGGACAGAGAGCAGGAGCTGTGCTCGTCCCTCGGAGCCACACACAGCGCAAGAGGGACCCCAAGCAGCAAGCGCCCCAGCGCCCCGGGGCGGGGGGTGGGTGGCACCGCAGAAACAATCCAGAGTCTTCAGGCCTAGAGAATGCTTCTCAAACTTTAATGGGAATGAATCGGAGTCACCTGAGCATCTCATTAAAACACAGATGCTACCGCAGCAGCTTTAGGCTGAGGCCTGAGAGTCTGCATGTCTAACCAACGCCCACGTGATGTAGATACTGCTGGTCCAGGACCACGCCGGTGAAAAGGCTTTAGCGCATGTGTACAGAGCAGTCAAAACAACAGGATTACACAGAGCTTTTACAGGGAGCGAGGAACAAAGAGAAGACTATCGTGAGCCTTTATCGTCCCTCTCAGTATCTACGTCCAGGTTTGCCACTGCCTGCCGGACACCGTCCTGGGAGGGGGCAGGGGACCGCCACCCCGCACGCTACGCCTTCCCCTGACACCTGCTTCTCGCTCCCAGAGGGACTACTTGAACGAGCCGTACGGCGCCCTTCAGGCAAGCCCCGAGGTGAAACCGTAAGGTCACCTCGGTTTCTCTCCTCTTCTCATTCCCAGTGTCCACACCCCAAACCAGGTCAGGCCTTCGGCACCCCCCATTCTCCCCTTCTGCCATTTTGGGTTGCTTACTTTCAACTTTTTGAGGGTCTAAGACCTCTTTGAGACTTCCGAAAGCATGGATCTTCTCCTCAGAAAAGGCACATTTGCACCGAACGTTACATGTGATTTCAGGGGGTTCGAGGACCACCCCCAGGTTTAGCCCCAGATCCTGCATGAAACGCTCTCGGCCTCTAGGCTGGACGCCCAGAAAGCTCACTTGACGCACAGCACTGCGCCCCCCGGCCCGGCCGGGCCTGACACGGACAGAGGCAGTAGCAGCTGTGCAGCACCTCTTCGCCTTGTGCCCAAACCTAGAGTCCAGTGAGCGGCAAGCTCTCCCTCATCTACACGCTTGTCTACACTCAGCCCCTACTGCTTCCGCCTCCAGACTCGCCTCAGGGACGAGTGGCGGGTTCTTTACGCTTTTTTGATCCTCCTCCTTTTTGCCTGTCTGTCTGTGAAGCCACTCCCCTCACCCAGTAGCATCCGCTGCAGTTCCTTCCGCTCCTGCTCCTCCCGTTCCCGCGAAAGCTGAGAGCTGGTTTTCTTATTCTGCAACATGTTCTCGATGTTCTTGCCCATTTCTTCAAAGTCGCTGTCCTCGGCCGAGCTGCTGTCTGTGTCGGTGGATAAGACTTCGGTTGATGACAAGACCCTGCGAGGGGAAGAAACGTGGAATTACACGAGGGAAAAGACGGAAGTGGAGAAAGAGCTGGAAAAAGATGGTTTCGGCAGGCAAGAGTAGAAACTTGGCCAATGGGCCTTAGAAAGGGATACTCGGAATCCACTGAGATAACGTGGCCTTTCACGGAAAGGCTTTACAAGGCGCCCCAGACTTTCGGTCAACACGGCGCATCTTACAGCGCTTCACATTCAGGATTCCCGGAGAAAGCCCGAGAAACAAAAGGGCACGCCGCTCGTTTTGAATAGGGCACCCTCACCCTCTCCCCAGTAAGCCTTCAGGAAAAGGACACACCCGTCCCCGATCACCACTGCGACGGCTGCCAAGCCCAAGGCGACCACGAAAGTGGCCGCGGGGCCAGAGCTCGAAGCGAGGGCCTCTGGACAGTGGAAGGCCACCAAGCTGCTCTGAAGGCCGGGGCTTCTGCAGCTATGTCGCGCACAGATCCCGCCCCGAAACGATGCTGGCCACCGGACCAGCTGACCGTTTTCAGGCGCCCTCCCCATCGCGGGAAAACAGTGTCGGGGACCCGCCCCCATCTGCAGCTTGGATTGTCTGCAGCTCCGAAGCAACGTACTTATTCTGCAGATCAAAGATGCGCTGACACTCCTCCTTGTAACGCTCTTGGTGCTCGGCCACAGAAAACCTGGATCCGCGGGCAAATTTACTCATGGGCCCCTCTCCAGAGCGGGCCTGCTCCGTCGACATGGTGCGGACCACATCGATCACCTCCCAGCGGGACAGTTTTTTAATCTACAAGAGGGTGTGACACGCGCACGTACACGGATCAGGAAGGGATCTCCGAGAACCAGGGCACGCTGTTCGAGGGATAGACCAAAAAAAAATTGCCCAAAGAAAGCCAAACAGAAAGTTTTGGGATAGTTACCCCCCGGAGAAGGAGCCGAGCTCCAGCTGAGGACAACCCACAGCTCAAAACCCCTCAGACAGTTCTTTCCACCCGCTTCCCGGCTTGTCCTGCCTCCCGCACAGCCCCTGAGAGCCTCGAAGTTCGCCTCTTGCACACCCACCTCTTCCTCGGGCACCCCAAATTTACGTAGCAGCTGCTTGGCGTTTTTCAGAGACAGGCGACGAAGGTCTGCGTCCGTTCCTGTCACCGTCTTCTTCACGGGCTGAGGCTCTTTATCATCCTACCTCAAGACCAGAACAAAACGGGTGAAGAAACCCACTGAGCCCAATTCCTTGCCGTGGGCATCTAAGCTCATCGCGGCGGCTTAACCGCTCTCCGCGACGCAGAGTCCTGAGCGCTGGACGATCGCGGCCTCGCCGCCTTCCCGAGCCGCCACCCCGTCCCTTCTGGGAATGCGGACCGTCTTACCTTCTGCTGTGTTGGCTTGTTCGGAATCTTCACGTAGGAGAAGCCTTCGCCGCACCCCGTGGGGTCCGCCACCCCGGTCACCTCCAGGAGGCACTTGCCCTTCATGGCGGCAATGAAGGCCCTCGTGGTGTTCCACGGGGCCGTGCGAACCTGAGGCATGGAACAGACCCTAAGCGCTGGGGACAGTTCACTGCACGGCCACCCGTACTTACAAGGCGGGAGTAATGACGACAACGCACAATCTGATGCTTTCGTAAATGTACACAAAAATTAGTTATGTCCAGCTACGCGGTACTTAGCTCGCTGTTCTTCTTCCCACGGTACTTACATCGTTATTAAACAGAAGGCAAGCTCTCAGACGGTGCAAGGACCACGTGGGACAGTGGGACCCTCCAACCCACTTTCCCTTGAGCTCAACTGAGAGTCCTCCAAGACCGTGATGCCCCCCCAATGCTCAGAGGCGAGCGAGATCGATGATTGCATTTGCGTGTCCAGTTGCTCAAACGGCCTCTTCGAAGGACCCGTATGGTCTCACGCTTCACAAAGCACTGGCCCCATCCCCAGCAGCGCCGAACCGAAGGCCAGTCTTCCTCTGACTCGGGTTTGGTCAAAGCCTGTCCTCTCCCGGGACCCGAAATGCTGTTTACTAACCACACACAATAACCAGGGGATTAAGGCAGAGAGAACGTGCTCGTCCACAAAGACCAGTCAAGACTATACATCGTTAGCCAGAAAGCGGCCAGTTCTCTAGTCAAGATTCAGTCGTGAAGGCCAGTTAACAGATCTTTTAATTTCTAAAATTCCTAGACATTCGTTTTTCACTCCAGTCTCAAAAGAACAGTACAACCATGCTTCTTCTGTTCCTGCTCTGTCGGACCTCACTTACCATCACTCATTCATTCATTCATTCATCCATCCCACCCTCTACCACACGCGAGCACCACTTTCTCATGGACCTCACGTTACTAGGAAGAGACAACCAACCAACCACATTCAATAGCACACGATCAGTGCTACGATAGCAAAGTAAAACTAACGCTATTTGTACGTAAAGGACGATGATCCAATCTGAACGCAAGGTGCGAGTGAGGGCAAGAGCAGGGGAACCTTCCAGAGCATGTAACCTGTAAGTGAAGGTCAACAGTATACGAGTGAACGGAAAACATTCGAGGCGGGGACAACGACACGGTTCCGAAGTCCTAGAAGGCAACAGAAATAAACTTAAGGAACAGAAGGGACATGAATAGGTTTGGAGCTCAGAGTCCAGGATGGGTGAGGACCGATGAGAGGTTAGAGGCAGACGCAAGACCCACGCTCCTTGCAAATCATGGCAAGGACTTGCTCCCGAAAGAAACAGGGACCCAAAGGATGTCTCAGGACAAGAGAGTGTAAGATCATTTAACTTAACAAAAGGTACTAGAATAATTGGACATTATTCCTATGCAACAAATGAACCTTAATCTACACCGTGCACCCTACACCAAAATTAACTCAGAATGGATCTAAATATAAGGTCTAAAAACAATAAAACTGTTAGAAGGAGACATGAGAAACTCTTCGTGACCCTGAAGTAGATAAAGATTTCTTCGATACAACACCAAAACCCCGAGCAACAGAGAGGATTGACAAGTCGGACTTTTGCTCTTCCAAAGACTGTTACGACGACTAAAAAACCAAGCCACTGACTGGGAGAAAATCTTTGCAAATCACACATCTGCTAAAGGACTCGACCTGGAACACGTACAGAACTCTCCAGGTTCGATAAGAAAACCAGCAACGAATTAAAAATCAAAATAGGCGAGAGAGATGAACCAACACTAGAGCAAAGACGATATCGGGATGATAAATGAGCACAGGAAGAGAGGCTCCACGCTCTCAGTCATCAGGGAAATGCAAATTAAACCACAATAAGGTCACTTCGTGCCCACGAGGAGGGCCATCAACACAACCAAAAAATAGGTAATGACAAGGATGTAGAGAAATGGCCACTCTCACACGCTGCTGGCAGGGGCACGCCGCGGAATGCAATACAGCCTGACAGTTCTTCCAAAGGGCACACGGAGAATCGCCGTATGATGCAGCAATCCCACTTTTAGGTACTTATATAAGAAGAAAGGAAACGTCTGTCCAAACGAAGATGTACACATGAATATTCACAGCAGCTTTATTCATGACAGCCAAGAACTGGCAACCAGCAAAATGTCCTTCAGTGGCTTACTGGTTATTTAAACTGTGATACATTCATGCTATGAAATTTAATATAGCAATAAAGGGTAGCAATCTAGCAATATACTTAATAGCCCGGAAGAATCACGACATAATTGCAAATTTAAAGACCACAAGTATACTTTGAACAAGTGGTGCTGGGGAAACAGAATATCCACACACAAAAGGAAGGGGGTTAGACCTTCACCTTATAGTATAAACGAGGAACTCAAAATGGATCAAAAATCTAGACCTAAGAACTAAACCTATAAAACTCTTAAAAGAAAAACACAAGGGGAAGCTTCACAACACTGGCAATGATATGGAATCAAAAGCACAGGACACAAAAAGGAAGTTAGATAAAGTGGACCACAGCACAATGAAAAATGTTTCTTTGAAGTTTCAGGTTAACAAATGATGAGTTCTGGACACTGGCTGCGCAACAGTGCGAATGTATTAACGCTACTGAACCGTACGCTTAGAGATTAAGATGATAAATTTTATATTATGTACATTTTCCCACCATTTTAAAAGAATACATACTGTATGACTCCACTGATGCAAAATTCTAGAAAACGCAAACGAATCTACAGTGACAGAAAGCAGATCAGCGGTTGGCAGGGCAGAGGGAAGGTGGAGAGAAGAGTCCAACGGGGCGCGGAGGAACTTCTGGGAGTGACAGATACACTCGAGACTTCCCGGGTATAAACATCCCCCAAGACACACAGCATAGCACGTTTTAAGTACGTGCCGTGTCTTCTGTACCAACCACGTTTCAGTGAAGCTGGGTTTTTATAAAGGATGAACGAGGTGTACTCACAAAAATCAGTGCAGAGTCTCACCTCATCATCAATCTTCATCTGGAAATCTTCCTCATTTTCCTCTTCTGGAGCGAAAAAGGACTTTTCACCATAGCCGGCATCCTGGAAGAGGCCAAAATCGCCCGTCAACCGATGGAAAAATTGGAAAACACCGAGCACAGAACACAGAAGCACGTTTTGCACACAGAATGGATTCTGCACAGCCTTCGCTGTACCTGTCCCCACTCTGCATCCTCGGGGTGCCGAAGATGGGGCGACAAGACAGCGCAAGGGCCTCGCCAGCGGATACGCGGCCCGCAGGAAGCTAAAGGGTGATGCTACTGGGTCAGCGGGACCGCGTCGTACCACCCCAGCTTAGCTAGGTCGTTCCAGTCTTAGCCAGAGCGGGACACTGGGCTTCTCTGAGCCACGTGTGCAGCGCCATCATCATCTCCGGCCACCAGGACACTGAGAAGCTCTTTCCCTGCTCACACACCTGTCTTGCGAAGAACGGGGCCTACCCAAAGGGATGAGCCACCATCCTCAGGGCAAAACGATGGGCCCGAGTCCCTCGGTCAGCCCTCCCATGGACATTTACTGCCATTTTCCGCAGCACCAACGTACACAGAGCGGCTCAGTGAGAACTTCGAAGTCGCTGCTAACAGCCCGGCAGGCATCAATCCTACACCAGCGAGCCCCGACCTCACCCACCTCTGTGAAGACACCACAGGCGCCGAAGGGAAGGCGTTTACCTTGAGTCGCTGCTCCGCGGCTATCATGCTGTAGTAAGCACAGCACTGCTCCGGAGACACCATGGCTCTGATCTCTTCCTCGGTGGGTAAGCGGAAATCCGACTTCAGCACCCACCAGTTGGAGTCCATGCCTGGGGGAGACACGGGGCGAGAATGAGGCCGTGCTGGATTCCGAAGGCCCTGTGACTGATGGCAACAGGGACGCAAACCCAGCCTGGACCCGGCGCTGTGCCAGAAGGCAGCAGCAGGCCTGGACAGGTAGCCCGGCCGGCCAAGGAAAGCTGTGTGGCTGCTTTCCTAGATCTCATCTAAGGCCTCGGGCCACGACCCCGCTGCGCTCCCCGGCAGGCGAAAACCAAAAGGCCATCAGCGCTTCCACGAGATGACTTCCTGCCTCGCCTCCTCCCGATGGCCACCAACGTCTATGTCCGATTCACGAACCGTGCGCCCCGCCCGCAACCCCTGTCTCGGCAAGAGGCAGAGAGAGAACGGATAACCCGCCACGACGGATGACCTGTGCGTTTGAAGTCGGCGCAGAGCTTCAGTCTCTTCCGGATGCTGCTTTCAGAATGGGAAGGAAAAGCTTTTTTTATATCCTCCATTCGGATCCGCCGCGGCCGGTCTAAGCTCTTCCAGAAGAGACGGTAAATAAACACCTGCCCGACAAAGCAAATACTGTTTCTTTGGTGAAAGGCCCCAGCAGCGCCCCTTCCACGGCGGAACCTCTATGTTTTATCTTGCCCGATGTGCCCCCAAACGTACATACCCTGGTCCCCCTCCGCCTCTCATCCTTACCTGCAGGAAGTCTCGAATATGCGTATTGGCCCTTTTGGAGTTGGGCCCCGGAACTTCGAACAAGGGGCACTGCTGGCCAACCACGAAGATGTCCACCAGCTCCCGGATGTAGTAACCTTGTCTCGTCCGGATGATAAGGAAATCCGTTTCTGGCATCTTATGCAGATAAATTGGAGCCCGGAAAAGATTGTTCTCGAAGGCCTAGCAAAAGGGAAAACACAGAAGTTATGTGCGGAGAAGCTTAGGACACTTAGTTGACTAATGACAAAGGAAAAGCGAGCTGATGACCTGTCCGTCTCTGTTCTGCCATCTCAGACCCACGCAGTAATGCAAATCAACTGTGATGGGATTAGACAGGTAATGTCTTACCCACTGGCTATCTGTAAGACTCAGTAGTGGGGAAGCTTAAGGATCTGGATTCAAACGACCCTGGCTGCTCCACTGCTATTCGCTGTCTAACTTCAGACAGCATCTCTGAGCTTAACTTTCCTCAGCTACGAAAAAGACACTTAAAATGCCTGCACCTCACAGGATTGCTAGGGAAATTATATATGAAGATTATATGAAAAACTAACAAGTTCTATACTAGCTATCCCACACCCCAGCACAGACTCTGACAAAACGCGGATGAGATCAAAACGTTTGTTAAATAAATGAAAGACAGCAAAAAGGAGAGAGTGGGCCAGAGAAGACTGAATGTGCAGGACTGAAACGCCTGAGCTTGTTAAGCAGCGGCCGGACAGAGATCAACTGTCACAAGAAGCCTGTGACACTAAGGGAAGACTTCTCAGAAAACCAGAAAAGTGGACAGAAGCAGCGTCTTCCATATGTGGGTATGGAAAATCTACACGTGAAATGCAGAAAAATAAAATTACAGAAGAGACAAAGGATCTTCGACAGACGACAGAAGTAGCCACAGAAGGGGATGGACTGGTGGAGAATCTCAAAAGGAAGTTGCGGGAGGAGAATGTCAGAACAGCTTAAAAAAAAAACACTCACAACGTGGCGGCAAATGGACCACGGATGTACGGGATAAAGAAGGAAAGGCTCTGCAGACGCTTTAGGAGCGTGAGCAGCAGCAATGAGACAATAAGCTCGGTACAGGAGCGGGGAGAGTGGTTAAGACTGCTAAGAAAAATCAAGTGGCCGAGAAGATGCTAAAGATGTCCTCACATCCCTGTGGGCCTCCAAGCTGCCCCTTGACACGGTGTGAAAGAGCCAGGCTACCGGAGGGCCTGTACAGCCATCAGAACAAAGACGCGGGGGGACTTTCACTCGGCTGGAGCCTGCACGGTTCAGGTGCAGTTCAATCCTCAACATGACGGCAATTAACGTAATCAAAACATACCAATTAAAATGAACTTTAGTACAGCATCAACCTCGGGTCGACTTTCCTATCCCACCCAGATGTGTGTGGACTTCTTACGGGCGTGTATTTTTAAAAAGCTACTTTTTTAAGTATCTAGTCTGCGTGTTTACTATTTTCAAGATGTTATGTCCTTCTTCGTTTCAAGCATACAGTCTATTTTAAATTTAGGTTACGGATTAAACAACAGAGAGCCCGTTTTAAGAACAAGATCAAAGGAACTTCTGGATTGCACTGCTCTCCCCATATTGGACGTGTGGATAGTTATCTCAATCACCTAGAATCGGTTCTCTCGAGGCTGACTGGCTCCTCACCTGTCAATGCCCACCAGGAGAGAGCTGTCACAGGAAAGAACCCCTCACCTGTAGCAACTGGCCGGGATGGAGCGAGCCCAGGAATGGAGACGTATGGCAGTACACGGTTTCCCCGTACTTACAGTCGGGGGCTCCGGGATCCTTCCCGGGTTTCTGGAGGGAACAGGAGACCCCGTTATCATCAGAGAACTTAATCAACAAACCTGCACAAAGTATTCCACGAGCGTGGCATTTTACTAACGTACGCTAACTGCAAAAAAGATGCCCTTCCTTTATCCCGAGAAATTTGCAGTGTAAAAAAAGACAAAATACGAGTTCATAGATCATCGCTGGATACGTAACTACAGCTACGTATAATAAAGATTATATTAATAATAATATATTAATAAAGCTTTTCTGAACGGAGACTCACCCGCTTATAGTAGTTTTTTATCTTGGTTGCCATGCCAACCTGCATCATTAATGGTCCATTTTCCTCACTGTATTCCGCTAGGATGAGATCTCCATCTTTGCCCGTGAGGTCCTGAGGTGTGCGCATGAAGAACATCTCTCCGCCACCCGAAGCTTGCCGCTCCTGTTCTCTCATCTGCCCAGAACAAAAAGAACACAGTCCAGCTCCTGGAAGGACAATGATGCTGTTCATTCTGAGACGGCGGCCCCCAAGATAACTTTACCTCGCCTTTTCTCAATTTACTGCAAAAGTTTTCAAACATGTAAACATCATCCCACGTCCTAGATACAACTGTTTGCGTCCTGGCCATGTCTGTTTTACCTGTAACTCTCTCTCGAGATTCTGGACCATTTTTGAACGTTGCAGTCATCACGACACACACTTTACAGCTTAGATGTGTCCAGATGCGTCTCCCAAGAATAAAGACATTCTCCTAAGTGACACTGTTCTATCGCATCAGAGAAAATAAACCCTCATTCCCTAATGTCACCTAACAACCAGGCCGTTTCCCCAACGCATACTCCAAGTCCCCTACAGCTGGTTTTGCTCACCTTGGCCTTCTTCTTGATGTGCTTTAGCAAGGGCTGCACTGAGTGGGGACCTGGCTGGGACAGCGCCCCGAAGGAGTACTTCTTCAGGGGTGGGCGATGGAACTGGCGCAATTTGATGGGCCCCATGTGCGTGGGAAAGAAGGGCTGCCGTAACTCCACGGCGGGAATGGAATGCTGAAACGGAAAAGCCACGTTCAAACCGGACACCAACTCCGGCCTACGCACGATTTACCCGTATGCTCCATCCGAACAGCGCGGTGGTGGCCGTCCGCCGCGGAAACAACGCTGCTTGTCACCTGGATGATATTCCCTCCAAAGGTGCCTCGGAGACCCTGCTGCTTAGGGTAGTAATATTCATCGTTGGACAGGTTCCACGGGTCTTTCACTTCGGGCTGGGACATGTTCTGAGGACAGATGGGCAGACAAAGCTCAGTCAGACTCCCCTTCTCTGTCCCCGTGTGCGAACACCGAGCCCCCGCCCCCGCCGCTGTCCTGCCCAGACCTGCTGGGGCTCCTCCTTGATGACCCCCGTTTTCCCGAGGAGAATGCGGCTCTTCTTCAGAGAAGACTCCTTCTTGCTCTCCTTGGAGGGGGAGCTGGAGGCGGCCTCTTCCTTCTCGTCGGGGATTTCTGAGGATGAAACAAGTCGCTGTGGACGTGCTCTCCCCGAAGCGTCGCCGTGCCCACTGGTCGTGCTGCAGCTCCGAGCCTCGCCTTCCATCCCAGACCGCCTCTGCTTCGGGAGTCACTCTCACCAGACAGACTACGCTCGCGACAGCTCAAGGGCACGACCTTCCAATATTCTCGCACATGACCGCTCCCTAAACAATACACGAACACGGGACACTGACCACCACTTTGCTCTCCCAGACGGCTACCTAGAAGCTTCCAGTCTGGACCTTCCCAACCCGTCCTCGTCCTTCCTGCTCCCTTCCGTGAGCAGGAAGCCAACTGGAGTTACAAAGAAAGAACGCTGGCCCTGCCAGCTTCATACCCAAAATGAGGTTCTCGTCATTGGGGTCAAGGGTCAGAACGGGAGGCTCCAGCAGGCGGGGCATGGCCTGAGCGTCCCAAATGATGTTGTCCTCCCAGCGCCCGTACACCAGCTCCTCGTTGTCGATGGGGAAGATGGAGTACCAGGGCTTGTCGTCATCCAGGGTGGCCGTGAAGCCTGGTCAAAACGGAAAGAAGACGCAGTGACAGAGTTAAGACTGAGGATTCTCGCCAAGGGTTAAGAGCCAATGTTTGTAGCCTCACTCGCGTGACTGGGAGACCCTCAAAGGGTATTTCTCCCTTTCATCAAGTGTGGACAGATAGGTGTGTCGCAGTGTTTTTTTTTGCAGTAGTCAAAATACGGATGAGCGAATGTTTACTAGGGGACTGGCACAATAAATGATGGCAAATATGCTAACGGTCAACTAGGTTATATTACAAATGCAATAATGATTGGTCAACTATGAAAACTCTCATATGAGACTACTATAAAGTGTTTAGAAAGAACGGAAGGAAAAAAAACCTATTGCTTAGATTGAAAAATAAATTTTTTTCCTCTGAATTACAAAAGGAATCCAGGTTAACTGAGAACAATTTGGAACACAGAGAAAGGTATAAAAAGAGAAAACAAGCTGTTGGTGATCTTACGAACCGGAAATAACCACTGTGAACCCCACAAGTGTATTTCCTTTCGGTCCACTTTCTGCGCTTATACAGTGCACTTTCTTGCTTTTGCTCACTTGCACAAACAGGATATTAAACATGCCACTCCGTATCCTTTTTTCTCTTTAAAATGAGCGCCCTGTGTCATTAGACTTTAAGGACTTTGAATGACAGAATAGCTATGCTCAAAGCACAGCACACAAAACGGTACCTACGGCGATGAGCTCGCCCGCGTACACGCAGAAAACATCAAAAGTACACCACGAGGTTAGCAAAGGATCACCTCTGGGAAGGATCACCAGGGATTTCTGACACTATTGCATTTTCTAAGTTTTCTCCATAGCACACCTTTCTGGTTTTTGCATATTTAAGGAGACAAAAAGCAAACTCTAGAATGAAGAAAGGAACTGTGGAAACAAAAGCAGACTCTAAGGCAGTTAGACCTCAGAAAGATATTTTCTAATGAGACACCAGAGTGCCATCCTCGCTCATTAAGAGTGCAAAGCAATCACTACGGCCTAGAATCACAGGGCTCAGGATCACACCATTGCCCTGGCCCTCGGCAGCAGCAAAGATGACAGTGACGCCCGGCTAGGGTGACCGGGACGACGGGTGGTGTGCCGGGCGCGGCGACACACCTTGCTGGACGTTGTACGCCATGGCGTTCCTCGTCATGCTGGAAGGCAGCCAGCCCGCCAGGCTCGCGCGCTGAGGTTTTGTCCCTTTGTGTTTGACATCCTCCCCGTCCCAGATGATGTCATCCTCCCAGTGCAGCTGCGTCACCATCAGGAAGTTCTCGTCCGCCAGGAGGTCGGTGCCGCTGCCGTCCTCGGGGGTCCTACAGTCCTGCAGAAGGGGGGAGCAGCCAGCCCTTCAGTGGTCACGGGTCAAAGTCCCCCCTCCGAACCCCGTGGCAGATGCATCGTGTATGGCCCCCGACTTGAGGGGACCCTGCGTGGGCCCCCCCAACTACAAAGCCTAGGAAGGCTGCCCCCCCACGTGGCTCACCTCCGTCGCTCTGCACTTTGTCACAGGTTCGTGCTCCATCTTCCGCAGTTTGAAGCCATAGTCAAACCCGCTGCCATCTTCGGGGACACCCAGCATGTCATACCACAGTCGGGCAGGCCCGTAACGCCACTCTGCCACTCTCGGTTTGGTGTCCGTCACTTTATCTATGTCTCCGGTTGACTGGGAGAACTTGGACTCCACGGGGGCCATCATCGTGATCTGCAGCGGGACAAGGCAGGAGGGGACGACGGTTTCCCCGATCCCGGGGGGACTTAGCAGGCGGGCGGGGGACTTAGAGGGGCCACGAGGATGCTTCCTGAACCGGCCCGGGGTCAGAACGCGACCCGCGACAGTACCGGAGGGCACACACCCCGCCTCGCATCCGAACCCTCCCGTTCCCCCGTGGGGATATTACTGCAATCTGCCTCCCCCGCCCTTGTCTAGTACAATAAAAAAGGGACGGCCACTGCGACTGAACTCGTGAGGACTCGTGACCAGCACAGGGCTCTGCCGGCTGAGGTGCTGTTTCCAGCTCAGACAAACGGGCGAGCGCTCGTCCGTTCCCCCCGCAGCTCCTCATCCCGGGTCCCCACTTTGCCTACTTCGTCATCAGAGAGACACTGCTCCGGGGGCGGTGGCGGGGCGTAGTCGTAGTTCCACAGCGACTTGGGGCCGCCTTCGGAGTCCACCGCGCACTCCGCCTCCTGGGCCTGCTCGTCCTGTATCAGCTCGCGGTGCTTCCTCTTCCTCTTCCTCCGAGCGCTCCGCCACACCGACGGGACGTTCTTCCCCGGGCCAAAGAGACGGAGGAAGCGCAGCACCTGGAGCGCAGACGACACGCCGACGTCAGGGCCTCGCGGCCAGCCAGGAACGCGGGAGCATCTGGAGACCCGACTCATAAAAAAATCCTACTCGCGACAGGCATCCAAAGAGTAAAGACGTGTCCCTTAATAATCGGGACCGGGTTCAGGACAACACTGACGTAGTATACAACGTAGGAAAGAAGATGTGACACGATGTCACTGAGCGAGGAAACCTTTGGGTCCTCTCCGTTACACGGGGGGCGTCCTACCAACAGAACTGAGCATTCAGAAGAGGCCAGTGGTACCTTCCCAGGCCGAAACTCCGGGAAAAGTTCTGTGACGCTCGGCAACAGCTTGGTGGCATCGTGCTGCATAATCCCGGCCAGCGGTAGGGTCAGCTTCCCGTCCTCCGAGTCTGTCTGTGTCGCTTCCTGAGGTCCCATCTCAGATTCTGAGTCAGAGGAACTACTGAAGTCCACTTTCTCTGAGGCCAAAGAGGAAGGGGCAATGATGGAGGGCAAGACGATGCCTTCTCCATCCTCAGACACTGCAACGAGGAAGAGAAAGCCCTTTGGCATGGAACTGCGAGCATCCTTCCTCAAAGGCAGCCAACACCCACTCCAGGCGATGTGCGTGGCTCGGTGGCAGGGGACATGGTTCCAAGCACCCAGATTACTAGGAGTATGCACCCCAGAGAATTCATTCAAACTCAGTGTCCCCCACCATCCCCAACTCACCTTGCACCTGGTACCCTAGGGTTGTGATGAGAGAAAACAGAGACTATTACTACATTTACTAATTTCTGTGAGCATGTCAAGTGAAAGGAATGCGAGCAAAACTATATGACACTTTTATACCGGGCAGGCCTTACCACGTCCAGTTCATAACCTGGAGAATTTTTTTTTTTTTTTACCTCGCAAGAGAACAATGAAGTTACTTAGCGTGAAATGCGGTCAATGGCATGAAGGTAAGTGATGCTATTGAGCCCGCAGACTAGAAGGGAGATGACTTAAAGTTCTGATAGGAGGAATTTAGGTTAACATGAGCCTCAAAATACAGAAGGATCAGACATGCTCTTCCCCAATCTTCTGGCCTAGGACAGGGTTAGCACCGTCACACACACAGGAAGAGGAGAGATGGCCACAGAAGACCCTGCTTTTGACATCTGTGAATCTGGCAGTTGGCTCTTATATACGTTCTAAGGTGTCCTCTCTATTTAATTATTTCTTTTGAAGAGACTCATCAAAAGAGGCAGCTTCCAAATACCAGTATGCAGAAATTACTTGGGGAACGCTATAAAATTATTAGGGGGGTAGCCCCCAGATCTTCTAGGGGTGAGAGTCAGGAATCTGTACTTTTTTTAAACACCGGAGGTGATTCTGATGGGCAGCCAGACTGGAGAACCGCTGACCTAACCTTTTCCTTGAGTGCACGCTGAAACACTGTTGCCAAATGTTTTCAAAGGAAACCTTCCCGTTGCTATGTAAATTTTGAAACTGTATGCATACTGGAAGTTGTATCCATCCTTTCCCAGTCGCTTCATTTTAACAGTGCCCTGTGCGCAGGCCAAAAGCCTGGCCCGGGGAATGCAAGTTGCTCCTTAGATAAAAGTAGCCAGACTCTGCTTACCACCGATAAGAGCATCCTGGTCCTTGTCCTTCTTCAAGGGACCTGGGGGCGGAGGTGGAGGCGGCATCAACTTGCAATCGATGTCTTCGCAATCAGCATCATAGTCATCGTCGTCATAATCTAAGAAAACCAAGAAGGGGATGGCCTCAGCGTCCAGAACGCCGCAGAGCAGCCCTGAGCGCCCTCGTCACTCAAGATTTTATTTAAAGCACCACGTGAAGCACTACGCAGGCCCCTTAAGGACACACAGGAGAGGCAGCTCATCTTCAGAAAGAGATGACGACAACATGATACCGCCAAATGCTGTTAACCCCATGTATGCCTCACACAGGAGTTCAGGGCAATCCCAGGAACCGTTTAAAACCTCTGCCCTTTGATCAAATTCTGTTTGAGCTCATAATTGTTCGATCTCATAATCGAATTGAACATTCGTCTTCCGGTCCGTTTCCTGTAAGATCGGACTCTCTTCTGACCTCCCAAGTCTGGGACGCATTTTCCTGTCTACCTTCTGCAGCTGGTTATTCTTTCCACTGCCCTTGGACCCCTGGCATCGCTCAGTACTTGGTCCTGAACACTCCGCTTTTATTCCTCTACGCAATTTCCACTCCCTCTTCTCGAGAAGCACCTGGATCCGGATTTAACCCAAATCCGGAGGCCTGGCCCTGACTCAGCCCCGCTATAACTGCAACGCACGTTCTGCTGCCAGAAGAATCTTCCCACTCAGAGACTCGACGCCTGCATGTCGCAGCGCACCGACTGACCTCCCCCTTTTAAATCCCTGTCACTATCAACGCCACCTCATCCTCATCTTCCCACCTAAAGACTTTACTCTCCTGTCTCCTCATCGCTCTCTTACCCCCAACACACCTTCCCAATTGATCGGTAATAGTCATTGTTAGAACAACTTCCACTTAGTGAGTTCCCATCACGTGCCAAGTATCCGCAGCATTTTACCCATGATCCTCCCAATAACGTTGCAAGGCAGGAATTATCCTGTAGAAGTTAAGCAACTTATTCAGCGGCATACAATTTTAAGTGACAAAGTCACAACTCAAGCCTGGTTTAACCACCAGGCCTGTACTCTATCTAGCGCACTTCCTCACTCACTGAGTCTTACTGATGTTTTTATCAGTAATTCTCAAGTATGACCCCGCCTGTCACTGCCCACTACTAACACCCTCCTCTAGACCTTGATGACGTCACATCTAGCCCGCAAGAAGGGTCTCCAAGCAACCCTGCCCCTTGACTCTTTTGCCAACCCAAACCCCAAAGCACCAAGCAGCACTTCTCATTGTCACTTAGGAAGGAAAGGCAACTAAGGTTGACAAAGACCTACCACACTGTATTATGCATGATAACGAACTTAAAGTCCCACGAAAGCCCTATTCATCAAGTAGGCATCCTCACCTTTATTGCAGACAAGAGAACTGAGGATCACAAACAAGAAATCCAAACCTCCCAGCGTCGATCTAAATATGGAGCTGGGATTTGAACCCACGACATTCGGACTCCAAAGGCCATTTTCTTTTCAGCATACCACCCTGCCTCTTACTTAATAATAACCTACGACGGTTTACAATCCTTTACTTACGATCCTTTCCGGCATCAGATCCCAAGTGATGCATAAAGATGCTGTCCAACTGCTCTATCCTTGGTTCTTGCTACTTTTGGCAACACATTTTCCACTCCTTTCAGGAAAACCTGCTGGTCAATTCCCCCCACACTACTTGCTTCTTTCTATCTTCAAAACTTTAGACAAGTCATATTTCCCAACCAAAATGCCCTGTTGCTGCTGCTTCATCAAATCTTGTCTTTCAAAGTTTTGCTTAGAATTCCCCTCCATGAAGCCTTTGCTAAAGGCCTTCATCCACTTCCAATTATTCCAAAGCAGCACACTTACAAACCAAGCCCTGGGATGGGGCCGATGCCAGGGAAGGAGGAAGCCAAGGGCATCCTCAGAAAACAAAGGAACTTAGCAAAAAGCATCCCAGAACACTGAGACTCTATCAAATGCAGCGTCCTCCCTTTCCAGGTCAGCTCACAAAACCCAACTGGAAAACCCTCACCTATCTTTCCTTGCCATCCGTAGTCAAGATGGTAAACCTCAACCCCCCAAATCAGAGCTGCTCCCACCTTCCCTTGACCCTAACTCAAGGGACTCAAAACGAAGTTATGCTATTTGACTTAGCTATCCTGGCAGCCCCCTCAAAACTCAACATGACACTCCAGACAGAAACATCAGCTTGTAACTTGTTTATGCCCTCGTGACACTTAAGGACACTTTGTATTAACGTATCCCATCTTCCTCTAATGTAACAATATCCCTGAAGGGCAGGCCTGAATATTCTACCTTTTTCTAGGCCGCTTCTGATGTATGTGGTGCACTTATTTCTCTATATAAGCAGCACGCAAATCCATTAACGGACCCCAAAGAAACTAAGTTCAAGTCTTTACCAAGGTTTTATCTACATGCCCCAGCACCCCGAAATCTAACTCAAAGAGGTGGGCAATGAATAAACAATGAGCAACTCCACATAAAAGTTTCAAGCAATGAGAGGCAGAGCAGTGGAAAGAATAAACCATGACCAGTAGCTCTAAGTTCAAAACCACAGAACAGAGCTTCTCAAAATCAGAAAATGGGTTTCATTACCTTCATATGATGGCATCTAACAGGTACTCAATCCACGTCTAAAATACTGAGTCGTTGAATGCCATTAGCTAACTATAGAACTTTTAAAGGGCCACATTTTATGCAAGTTCTCTAAAGTTCAAGTTTTCCTTCCCTACGATGAGATGAAATTAAGAATATATAACCACTGAGACCCCTTCCAACTCTGACACTGATTCTAAAATGCAGCGCTTTGTATCAGAGAAACACCTAGTTGTGAGCAAGCACTAAGTGCATTGTGTCAGCACACAGGTGGTGAGCGATTGACAAAAGCCGAGCCAATGAGTACGAATGCTCTTTTACGTATGACTTTGTAGACTGAATCTTTCTTCAACTACCAATGCCTTGAGGCCAAAGCCCAAGTTTAAAAGCATCTAAAACAAGGCCTTGAAGCCCCGAGCTCCTCAAACACCAGCTGATAAGGAGGAAAGCCATCACCATCCTTCCCTGGCATTCATCAAGAATTTCGGAATAACCAGTATGAGGAACGGTGACACTTCCCCAGGACACAGAAACCAACTGGACCACACAGCAAGAAAATACACCGGAAACAGTACCAATGACACCAAAGAATCACCTGAATGGCAAATGGGCTGCAAGCTCCCCATGGTCTGCTGATATCTTCGACTTTCATCTTCTGCCACTTCATTGATGTCTGAATAATCCACGGCATCTTCCGTACTCCTGATCCAGCCTGGGAAAAAAAACGGGGGTAAATTTCAACAAACAGCAAGTAACTCCCACTGAAAAGGACAGGTACAGGAAGGGGCTAGCCTCCTCCCCAACTTGGCTCCCCACAACCCAGACTTCACCTTCATCATTGACCAGAGCGCCGTCCGTCCCAGTCAATTCTTCATTTGCCGTGAGTTCGGTGATCAGGCTGCCCAGGCCCAAAGCCCCCAAGCCTGCCAAGTGCTTCTTACACTCCTGAAAAAGGGACAGCACCAGAGTGGAAGACAGCAGCTAAACCTAAGCTTCTCATACAAGGCTTACTTTCCTGGACCACAAAGCTATGCAGCGTGCTAAAAGCATCATCACACTCCAGACTGTGACTCTGCCACTAAACTCCCTTGATCAGAGCCTTAGCAACACAGAACGTTCAATTCTGTCGCTATGCTTGACAGAGTAGTGTAAGGTTATGCAAAGAACCACCACGGGGGCCAAATAAATAATGGAACGGTGGTTTCCCTTAATAAAGGGCTAAGCGGCTGAGGTCGCTTTGGATTGGAGGGCAAGAACTTGGCTGCTAACTCGTGTGTGCCGCGGGGGAGAAGGGACAGGTATTTATTTTCTCCTGGAGAAAACGAACCTAAAAGTAAGTTGGGTACAGGACATGATGTCACGAATGTCGATGGACAGTGAGAAAGCTACCTAAGATTAGTACAAAGTGCCAGACGGTTTGATCCGTCACTGTTCTAAGACCCGGCGCTTGCACATCAACCGCCGCAGGTCCTGTCCGGTCTTCTTGCTGACAGCGATGTCAGAAACGCAGTTTCCAGAATCCCCAAGATGTTTCCCATGGCAACGGTTTGAAAGCAATCGCACCAGCCTAAGCCGCTGCTTTTCCCTCCACCTGATCAGGAAGGACCTTCCTGCCCCGATCGGCGGCCCTGACCTCCTGGGGCTCCCCCGCTGCTCCCTCTGCTCCGCATCCTCGCCCCTCTTCGCTCCGGCCCCCCAAGCCACTAGCGTGTCACCCACTGGCCGTTTCCTCCTGCCTTACTCCCTCTGCATCCTCTCTTCTCGCACCCTAAGCACCCTGTCCTGTCCTCCACCTACTCTCCCTAGAGCACCAACCCCTTACATCATCCAAGACGCTTTCCCCCTCCAGCTGCCCCGCTCCATTGATGTTGCCGAAAAGGAAACCGGTTAAAGAAAACGGGCCTCCTCCACCCGAATCTTCTTCGCTGTCGGTGTCTGACATGATGGCGGCCACCTTGCCGCCAACGGACGCAGGAAGTCACAAACCAAGCCGGACCCCATAAACCGGAAGTGAAAAATACGTGTCGCACAGAAATGACTCACGCTGCCCCTTGACCTTCCCGGCTCTAACCGGAAACGGAACCAGGCGAGCACCCGGAAGAGCCGGCCGTCCTCCGAGAAAGTGGCATCCGTGTTACTACTTTACTATCGGCTTCCGATTCGTCCGCGCGCGAGCAGGGGGCGGGGCATCTGGATCGCGATTGGTCAGAGCGAACGTTCGGTCCCGCCCCCTTGCGCTCGCGCCTGAGCGCGAGCGTTCTCATTGCACCGCATCTTCCGCCAATCGGCGGGAGCGGCGCGGGTCACGTCGCGAGGTCACCGCACTGTGGCACGCGGAAGAGTAGAACGGGACCTTCGCTGCTGTCCGGTGTCCCCTCCGATCTCTCCATGCCAAAGCCAGAGCCACCGTAAATTGCACTGCGGCAGAGGTACCTTTGTCACTGCGCTGTTTTGAGTTGATGTTTTCCCACACGAATAAATGTCCCCGTCCGTTTTATTTCCGGAAATGCGGAAGTAAAACATGGAGTAAAGTGAACAGCTGACCCTTCACCTAGGGTCACATTTGTTTACATTCTGCCAGGTTTTTTTCTGTCTCGTTTGAAAGTGGGTTACAGATACGTGAACCTTCGCCCCGAAAACATTTTTCTACAGAACCATGGTACTGTGATCACATCTTCAAGAATCAATATTGCCCCAGTGCCGTTTACCATAAAAATCTATATAGCTCCTCGATCGTCCTCATTGGAGCGTTTTACATCTCAATCCAGCATCCTCTCAAGTTTCACGCATTGCACTTGGGTACCTCCCCTTAGTCTCTTATTCCAGAACCCACCAGCCTTTTTCTTTGCATTGCACGAGAGTACGTTCTTGGAAGAATCCAGGCACGTTTGTCTGGAATATAGTCCATATTCTAAAATCATCCGATGGCTTCTGCAAATCCATTCAGGTTACCAGAAGGCACAATGTCCGGTTCTCCAATATTGGTGATGCTCAATTTTAACGTCTCAAAAAATGATGACCATCAGATCTCTCCATTGCAAAGGGATGTTTTCTCTTTTGTCATCTGTCAGTAATCTATGGGATGATACTTAGAGAGCGTGTGAATATTCTGTTCACCATGACCCTTAAACCCCAAGAATTCTAGCATCCATTGATGATCTTCACCTGAATCAGTTATACTGGGGGAGTGCAAAAGGGTGATTTTTCTAAATCTTGAATTCCTTCTACGTGTATTAACTGGATTTATTGAATAAAGAGCTTCCCCTTTTCTTACCTCCGTTGTCACATATTTTCTTTTAGGCGAGGCAACCCTTGGTTGACCTCACAGGTTGCAAATACCTTGTCAGTTTACAGTGCCTTATTTTTTAGGCCTACAGCACCTGGTCTTCCTACGTGGTCTCCCATCCAAGTACTAACCAGGCCCGAGCCCGCTTAGCTTCCGAGATTAGACAGGATTGGGCATGTTCAGGGTGGTGTGGCCATAGAGTCTGTTAATGCATTTTTAATGTTCTAAGCTAGCACCATCATTATCCTTTTTGATGCTCAAACTGTTCCAAGTTTGTTCCCAAGTGGGAACCACGTCACTTTGGCTCCTGTGTCCTTTCGATATGACCCATTAGTCTTTGAGCATTTCCCTTGCTTTTTGGCACAAGGTATTGTGGGTTTACTCTTTTCATTCCCTATCTGGGACCAAATAAAAGCCATTTCTCCAAGCAGCCCTGTTTTTTTTTTGTTGTTTGTTTGTTTTTTAGTGGGGAATGGTGTTTAGAAACTGCTACATCTTTGCTTGTATGCCCTTTCGGTGGAGCTAGATATACGCATACATACATACATACATTAATATCTCCCATTCAAATCCAATACCACAGGGTTCTCCCTCATTTTCCCCATTTCATATTTGTATCTTGCTTTTCTTACAATAAAAACCCTGCTTTCCAACACCGATATATTTATTCTTCAAAATTACAAGACCAAGAGCACTACCAACGACAAACCCAAGTTCAAAAGTTCTTTGCACTTTTCTATTATTGGAATATACCCTACTGAGGATATACTAAAAATTACTTGAATCGTTTTTTTCCTCTGTGCGGTTCTCTTTGCATTCAACTTTGGATTTGCTTTTATTATTCTTTATATATGATTTTATTTTTAAAATATGTAAACCTTTACATGGTCAGAACTATATACAAAGCTATCCCCAGAAGTCTCGCTGCCATGCCCTCTACCCCATCCCCACCCACTCCCTGTAAGTGACCATTTGCCTTCATTTCTATTCATCCTTTCGGTGTTTATTATTATTATTTTTTATTGAGGTATTATTGACATAGAACATTAGTTTCAGGTATACAACATAATGATTCGATATGTGTGCTTTGTGTTTCGTTGTGCAAAAATGAGCAAATGGGTGTATATATTATTTCTCCTTTTTCATGACACGAAAGGTAGCATGCTATAGTTACTCTTTTCACCTTGCTTTTCATTCATAACGTAGCTTAGAAATCACACTGTAGCACTTTATCATGTGCTTCTTCATTCTTTTTCATGGCTGCTTCGTACTCTGTTGCATGGCTGTCCAATGGACTGCTTCAAAAGTAGTTTTATCTCTAGACCAGATCAAGTTCTGCCAAAACCTGCACAGTAGCTGCAATGCACTTCGGTAACGAAAAGTTAGTAGAATACTATTGCTCTATTAATATTGAAGACCAAAAAAAAAAAAAACCAGGATAGAATGTTTTTTAATGCACCTTGTACTGCCTCTTGGATGCTGTGCTTGAGGAAAAGCAGATTCGATGAGAGGTAGATGGAGGCCTGTCGAATGCAGAAGGGGACTTAGGATACTAGAAACATTGCAGATGCCATTCTTGACTCAAATTGTGGTTTTGCACAGATTTGCCATATGACCCCACAGTTCCACCCCTAAGAATCTACCCAAGTGAACTGAAAACACATCACACAAACCCTTGTCCATAGAAGCTCACAGCGGCAGCATTCACAGTAGCCAAAAAGTAGAAACAAACCAATGCCCCTCCTCTATGAGTGGATAAAATACGGTGGGATATTATTGAGCAATAAAAAGAAATGAAGTACCCGGATGTGCTACAAGATGGATGAACCTTGAAAACATTACGCTAAATGAAAGAAGCGAATCCCTCATCCAAAGGACCACCTATTGTGTGATTCCATTTATGTAAATTGTTCAGAAAATTAAAAAAAATGGTTTCCTAGAACCGGGGGGCGGGGATTAAGTGCACAGGAGGTCTCTTTGGGGCGATGGAGATGTTCTGGAACTAGATATTGGTGATGGACGCATGACTCAGTAAATTAACTAAGAAATCATTAAGTGGAATACTTGAGATGGGTGAATTTTATGGTGTGTAAATTATACCCCAATAAAGCTGTTTAAAGAACAAAGCATGGTTTTTCCCTTCCTTACTAGTGCTCTCGCCAGCACTATGTAAATGACCAGCCAGGACTGAGTTCATTTTTGAACAAACAGGAAGGACATCACTGTCGTGAGATCACTGGGCGAGGTAAAGGACAGCCCCAGCCTCCAGAACAGAAAAGCCTGTAACACAGTAGAAGCTTGATAATTGTTTACCAAATGTAGTGTAATTAATGAGAAAAATCCCCTACAGGGAACTAACTGGTCTGTCATTAGCGAAAACCAGCAAATGTAGCTCAATTCTGGAGATGAGCAGCTGAGGCAGAGGGTGAGGGAGGGGGACAGAAGGGCAGAGGGTGAGGGAGGGGGACAGGATCTAGAGAATGAATGTCAGCAGGGCAGACAGGTCCCTATCCTGATGTGGGATTAGAAAAGTAAGGAGTTACACAGATACAATGTGCAATATGTCAGTTACACTTATCCTATCCTTGGCAAGTGGAAAAGCATTTAGAAACCAATCGAAACAAAGGGTGGGGAAGCGCTTGGATTTTTTAGAAAGCAACAGGCCCAGTAAAATCAGAAAAGTTTATTACCGTTCATTATGAATAAGTTAAAAGTGATACTAGCATGTTAGTCTTCATACAAATTCCTTTCAAGTATAAAAATCAAGATGTCAGTGTATGCTTAGGATCAGCAGATCAGTTCAATACAAAACCACTCCTTCAGGCCTGGGGACCACATCCACACTTAGTAGAGGACACAGGTTTGCCCAAACCAAACCTGGGCTTACATTTGGGACTCTGCCAGGCAAAGAGGAGCAGGAGGCACTATTAAAAGCCACTTAAAAGATTTTCAGTAGCTAAACAGAAAGTTCCCAGAGACGTAGGTGGCAGGCCCGTTTCAACCGTGAAGCCCTATGAGCAGGCCAGCAGCAGTCAGAACATCCTGAGACCGGAACACACTTGCGTGACAGTGCTTGCACTTGGCTGCCCGTGGGCCAACAAAGGGCAGAGGGCACGCAGACCCGCAGCTCAGCTGACGCCAACGTCCCCAAGCCTCTCCAACAGCAGACACACTTTCCAAAGTGCCACTGGGCCACAGCTCAAGAGGGCCACCCTCACCCTCTTCCAGTTAACACTGCTCAAATAGAATCCCTGCCACCCCCCACCCCATCCAGGCGCCCCTGGGTCACACAGAGGGTAACAGAGGGTGACAAATCAGCTGGTGTAGAAATAGACACCCACAGAGGACTGTGTAGAGTGGGGGTGCCATGATGAAGGCGGGAAGACTTCAGTCCCTGGCAAGGGAAAGGGGCAACCGGGGGGACAGCGGGGACAATAGACAGTCAGCATAGCCTTTTAGCTTCCCATCAGTACTGGACTCCTGCTTGACCGCCAGGTTCCAGAATCTCCAAGAGGAGGCTCGCCGGACTTAGCAAATAAAAATACAGGATGCCCCATTGAATTTCAATTTCAGATAAACGGCAAATAACTTTTAAGTGTAAGTATGTCCCAAAGAGTGCATGGTGCATATTATACTAAAAAGTTATTTGTAAAAGAGTTTCTAAAATTTTAATTCAATTTATTGGGGGTAACACTGATTAGTAACATGTAAGTTTCACACATACGAATTTATAATACGACGTCTGCATACTTCAAAGTGTGGTTTCCTTCCGTCACATGTGATATTACTGTGTTTGATCTGATTGTGAGTCTGAGGCTACTGTGATCACATCTTGCCACAGAGCCACTAGAAATATTGGATAGGACCATCACCGAGCAAAGCACAGACGCTTCACCGCCACAGGGGGAGGTATGTGAGCCATTTAGCTCCATTTCTCAGTCTCTCAAAACTCCAGCGCTAGTTTGGCAGGATGACAGCATGTGTGCACGGGGGAGCTGTCAAGTGCCACCTGCCAGGTGAAGTAGGTTTTTCTTCCGTATCGAATGAAGAAGGTGGGAAATACAACCAGGGATGAGCAGCAGGCCCACTGGATACGGAATCTGACTCCTGCTGGTCCATGGCAGGCTGGGCGACTGAGCAAAGTCCTAAAGGGTGACAGCTCTGGGGCCTGTGGCTTCGACACACTCCACCTCTCTTGGAGCAATTAAAAGACCTGAAAAGGCACACGGGGCGGATCACAGGCACACGCACGCACATGCACACGCATGCGCAGATGTACAGAGGATGGAGGGACGGGAAGGGAGCAAGGTAGCCTTTACAGTGACTCAGGAAAAACGGCAGCACCCTGACAGTGATTGGCAGGACATTCTGATTGGCTACTCCGGGCTTAACCTTCAGTGGTATTTCCCTAAAACAAAAGGTGACAGAAAAAAAAGGCCACACAGGAGCCTCAGAGACACAGCCCACAGTGCTGTCAGAATCTGACAGCTCCACCTAGGAATACCAGGTGCTGTAGGCGTTAAAAAAAAAAAAAGAATCTGACAGCGTCTGACCATCGCATCCCACGTGGCAGCAAGTGCCACGGCCATCTCCAGAGGATGGGAAAATAAAGTAATCAATCCATGGTGATAAACATTCCTTTCACGAGCAATATCAGAAAGAATAGGACCACATTATGGCTGTTTTTCATAACCTCCTCCATAGAAATTCCTAGTCCCTACTAAGCCAGCATCTCTGAGACTGTTTTGAATAGGATCAAAAAAAAAAAAAAAAAAGAAAGGAAGTTTGGGAAATGTGGCATACTTATCCAAAGTTATAACTTCCTCCAGGAGGAGGAACCTGTTTGGCTTCATTTAAATAGCTGATCCCTGGCTTATTGGACCACAGAGCCCTTTTAAAGAATAATCGATCCGTGAGCACCTCACCAAACTCTGGAAAACGCTGCCTAACCAGGTCTGCAAAAATATCTCGTCTCCAGAATGGGGAGAACGCTCGACATTAGCAACACCCGAAAATCACGTGTAAACTGGTTTCCAAAAATTAGACTATCAGAGAGTTTAAGGCAATTATTTGAAAACTAGAGAGCTGTGTCCTTCTGCGAGGCACTCGCTCAGTGGCAAATATGGCTGGGAAATTCCACTTAAACGAAGACAAGCAAAGAACAGTATGAGGCCGCTGTGCTTAGTTGTGGCCTGGCCGGGACAGGGAAGATCAGCAACTGGTGTGTCACCCCTAAGCGTTCTGAGGGGACACACACGCACTTAAACTTCCTCTGAAAGCTTCAGACCCAACTTCTAAGCGGCCACGTACAGACTAGCCTGTCTTCGTTCTTCCAAAAACCCAGGGACATGGAGGCTAAGGTTTCATGAAAAGGCAAAATGGCTCATGCTGGCATTGTTAAATCCTGTCAAGGGCACCCCCCCCCTTATCTCCTCGGGTGCCGTCCCCAAGCAGCACCCCGAAAGCTATAAGAGGACACACTTCTTGGTGGTCTTCTTTGCGGGAGGGTAAAGCACAGCCCGGACAGCTTCCAAAAATACCTCGCGTACCCCATCCTGCAGCAGGGCGGAACATTCCAGATACTTGACAGCCCCCACCTGCTTCGCCAGCAAAGTGCCCTGCTGAGGAGTGGTGGGCACCAGGCTCTGTTCCTTCAGCTTCCTCACCGTCTCCTCGTCACTCCGCAAGTCCCTCTTGGTGCCTACCAGCAGAACGGGTACATTGGGACAGTGATGGGTCACCTCGGGGTACCACTTATGCCTCACATTGGCATACGAGGATGGGCTACTGATGGAAAAGCAGATGACGAAGATGTTGGTCTGCGGGTAGGACAGCGTTCGCAGGCGGTCGTACTCCTCCTGGCCGGCCGTGTCCCACAGGTTCAGGCTGACGACCTGGCCATCCACCGACGTCTGGGCGCTGTAGTTGTCGAAGACGGTGGGGATGTACTCCTCAGGAAAGGCGTTCGTCGTGTAACTGATGAGCAGGCAGGTTTTGCCCACCGCCCCATCCCCTACGACCACACACTTGATCGTCTGCATCCTTCGCTTGCACACCTGTGAACGAGACAGAGAGAGAGAACGTTCGCGGCTGCCTGGTGACTTTAGAAGCCTGGGCTGTATGAACATGTCTCTGGCAGGAGGAGAAAGACAGAGGCGGCCCCCCCCACTGCCCTGCCCTTGGCACCGCGGGGGAGGTGGTCTGGAGTCCTTACCGTGGGCTGCCAGAGGGCAGGATTCAGTAGGTCCCAAAAGCCACCCGGGAAGTGGTGCGCGATCGCCTGTGTATGTGCCTAAGTGAGTTTTTCTGGAAAGAAGATCCAAAGCTGTTATCAGATTCTCAGAAAGGGCTGTGAGCCCCCAAAGATCAAAAAGCATTTGCAGACATAAGTCTTTACGTTACACGGTGTCGGAAGATCCGGAGACGCCGTTATCAGGGGTGCTAAAGTCGTGGTAACTCGTTTTAAAACTCGGTAGAGAAAGGAGGTTCCCAGAGTTGAAACAAAAGAAGCGAGGCTGTCACGAGGTCCGTGCCTCCAGCCTCAGCTAAGGATGCCCCCGGTCCTGAACACAGGCGACACCATGACCTTGGAGACAGAGGCTGGCCAGCCTGGCCCAGCCACAGGGAGAGGTGGGCACAAGCCTGGGCTTGGACAAGGCCTAGTGCCAAACGCGGGCCTCTCTCCTCCTCCTAGGCTCGGTGGCCGCGGGCAGATTTTGAACCTGAGGCTGACAGGGAGGAACACACGTGCTGCCTGCCACACAGGGGGTGTTCCTTAAGTGTCACAGGCTACGGTGACTTCGCAACCATTCTTCCTGTACTATCTATCCTGCTGGGGAAGGCAAGGGGTCTGTCACTTGCATGGATGAGACAAGCCAGGGGTCTCGCCCCATCCCACCACGGGTCAAAAGAGCACCATCCTCTCATCTGTTTCTTCGTCCATCACGTATTTGGTTGGGAGTCAATGGCGTGGCCTGGATTATCTCCGAGAAGCACGTTTACTGTGAGCTCGCGTGTTTAGACCCCGTGTTAATACCCCGGCGGTAGCCCACCCTGTCGGGGCCTGCGAGCACTCTGGCTTCTTTAGCTGCTTAACCACTGCTCTGATTTGAGACCCGATTCTTACAGCATGAACTTCTTCAAGCGTCAGCACATGGAGGGAAGGGGACACATGGGCATGTGTATGCGATGACAGAAAAACAAATCGAGAATCAATTCGTTTCTCACTTTGGGAATTTGAGGGAACAGACCCGGTCCCCAGCATGTGGTTGCATTAGCCCAGGTGTTCATGAGGCCAGGTATCTTACAGACAAAAACCAAACCAAACCACTGCTTTTGGGTCGGGGTGCAGAAAGCTGGCAGTCCACTAGGGGTCGCTGTCCTCCCACACAGCCAGTTGGGACAGGCCTGTGGTTCCAACCCCAAGCCTGGGACAGCATGGGTCCCACTGCCAAAAGTGCAGAGCATGATTGGGGGGCAGCAGGCGACTACCCCAAGTAGTCAATGACCATCAGCTCTGGCTTCGTCCCTGTAGGAACAGGCATTAAGGGTCCAACAGATGAGGTGGGTGGAAACAGCACAGTTACCAGAACATTCCTTAAGAATGGCTCGCCTCCACTTTCCTAGGCTGGATTCATTCTGTCTCCTCTGGATCCCTGGGGCAGTCGCTGCTTGTACAAACCCCCGCCCCAGCCGCCTGTGGGTACCACCCGGTGTCCGGCATCTCAGCTCGAAGTGACAGCTTTCATGATGACAGCGCACCTGAGAGGCTGCGGAACCCGAGCAAAGGCCACTTCACACCCACGCTCAGGCCCCTGTGTCTATAACCAGGGAAGGGCGTCTCCCCTCATATCTGCTTGTTACACCTACCAGCACCCCTGGTGCACATGGCTGGGCACTCAAGTCACAATGACGGCTGGCACGTCTCAGGTCTGAAAACTCAAAGCATCCTCGTGCATAGCAAACTTTATAAAAGGGACGTTTCAGCAAAAGTCCCAGGTATTTTGGGGGGCTGCTTTGCAAAACTGATTCATTTACTCAGCCCGTGCGTTTGTTATGCTATTTCCCCTACTTGTGTGTATGTTTGAAATTCTCCAGAGTTAAAAGGTTTTAAAGTCTTAAAAATATTTTAAAATACTTAAAAATATTTCCAGAAGAACTGAAAACAGGATCTCGAAGAGACATTTGTACACCCACATTCATTGCTTCATTATCACCATATCCAAGAGGCGGAAGTCACCTAAGTGTCCACTGATAGATGATTGGATAAAGAAAATGTGATACGTACACACACACACACACACACACACACACACACACACACACACAGATAGATATGTTTGCTTCAGCCTTAAAAAGAAGGAAATCCTTTCATATGCTACGCCATGGATGAAGCTTGAGGACATTATGCTAAGTGACACAAGCCAATCCTCAAAACCCAGATATGATTGCACTTACTAAAGGTATCTCCAATAGGCAGACTCAGAGGAACAGAAAGCAGACATGGCGATTGCCGGGGGCTGGGGCTGTGGAATGGGGAGTCGCTTCACGGGTATAGAGTTTCAGTTTCACAAGATGAAAAAATTCTAGAGATGCATTGCACAGCCATGCGAATGTAGTCGCCACCATACGCTTAAAATGGGTACAGACACTGCAAATGTAAATGCCACCTTTTTCAAGGGCTGGGGGCTGGGAGAGAAGGCTCGGGATTAGGAGACAATGGCAGGTATTCTGTTTGTCAGCTGCATGAGAAAAACTTGTTTACCTAGCAGACTGCTGCCCCCTCCTCACTACCGCCATCTACAGTGTCCCCTGTGCCGCGCTAGGCGGGACTGGAAATGGTGTTAAAACAAAGTAAAAGAATGCGGCGACCTCGTGGTAGAGGCGGGAGTCACATAAAAAGGCAAAGAAGGGTCCAGGGCACTGCCTGGCTCAGAGGAGAACCCCGCTGCAGTGGGGAGCCTGTCCCGGCGTGGGGGGCCACCCATCTTCGGTCATTCAAACCTCACAGTAGCGCGGGCAGGTAGGCAGCCATCAGCCATCAGCCATCAGCCATCAGCCCCCATCAGCCCCCATCAGCCACCAGCGCCTTTGAGATCTGCAGTTATGCCCCGGGGCGCTGGAAATGGGGCGAGGCCCGGCGCTGCACCCCGTTGGACTCCCCTCCGCCCAGAGCCTGGGAATTATAGTTTATTCTAATTCACCGCATCTGGGCTGGCCCGGCAGTCGGTTCCCCCGGGCTGGACACACAATAGGGAAGACCCAGCAGAAATGCAGCTGCAAGGACCGCCGTTTCCAGCACATTCTCCCCCACGCCTCACCCCTTCCGCAGGTCCGAGTTTATGCACCTGAAACGAGCCGGTGGCTTTTCAAAGCACAGCAAGTGGGCGAGGCCCGCATTTCGGTCTGGGACCTTCTGCAACGAGCCCCGCAGCACATCGGGGGCCACCGAGGAAGAGCCCTGGCCACCCCGCCGGGGACGCCATGGGACCACCCCCCAGCCCGCGTCGGGGACATCACCCGAGGGGCAATCGCAGCCCATCTGGGGGCAGCAGAAGCTCGCTGCGGGCACGGCCCCCACGTCGTTCCCCACCCAGCGGGGATGCTTTGGGGACGTGATCTGGGCGCGGGCCTGGCACCGAAGGGTGCCCCGCGTTAGGGTCCCCCGTAGAAAAAGCCGGCTCCCCCTCCCCTGCTACACACGCGCCTCGACCCACCCGCAGACCCCTGCCCTCCGAGGACAGGCTCGTACTCAGGTCCCGGGGATGGGGACCCTCGAGCAGAGGGCACAGGCGGCCACGGCCTGGGGGGGTCTTGGCAGCTCACCCGGCAAGGCGCTCGCCCTCCGGCGCTGGCGGAGCGTCCCGGGCGTCTCTCGCTGTGCCTGGCAGGGGTGGCGGGCTCAGAGCCACATCCGGGCAGCGAACGAGTCCCACCCCGTCGTCGGACGCGGTCACCGCTCTGCGCCCCGACACCTCCTGGGAAGTGGAGTTCTGGGGCCCGCCTGGTCGTCGGCACGTCG
Organism: Macroglossus sobrinus; assembly: GCA_004027375.1. NCBI lineage: Eukaryota > Metazoa > Chordata > Mammalia > Chiroptera > Pteropodidae > Macroglossus > Macroglossus sobrinus. Next base: position 56,476 of record PVKZ01005095.1, read on the forward strand.
CAGGGTCCTAAAGGACAGCTCCCGGTGACCCGTGACACCTAGATACTGACCTGCCTAGATACTGACCCGGGTACCAAGCCTCGCCTTTCCCATGGTGGAGTCGGGCCACCCTCCTCCCCAGACCCCTGTCCCCTCAGGACCACCGGTAAGAGGCACCCAGGGAACTGAGCAAGTGTTGGGAAAAATGGAGGCGATAGAAAGAAACGGGGTAAGTGAGCCAAGTACGGTCGCTCTCTGTCACCTCGTGCTAGTGGGCATTTTCTAGGGTTTTATATGAATGGAATCACATGGCATGCACCTTTTTTTAAAACACCGTTATTGACATATACATTCATATACCTGAAATTCACCCATTCGGATCGTCCAATTCAATCGGTTTGAGTATATTATTTTTCGAGGTTGTGGTCAATATATATAACGATACTCGCCATTTGGACGTGTTTAAGTGACAGTTAATTCAGTGGCATGAAGTACATTCGCAGTGACGTGGAAGCATCCCCATTGTCCATTTCCAAAATGCTGTCCTCGCTCCAAGCAGAGATTCTGTACCCGTTAAGCAACACCTCCTCATTACCTCCTTCCCCGCCTGAGCCTGGGAATTATAGTTTATTCTAATTCACCGCATCTGGGCTACTTTCTGCCTCCGTGAACTTGAGTATTCTAACTACCACTCGTCTCTGTTCGTAGATGTTGCCCTTCGTTGCAATGACCGTTAGTGGCAAGAATCTGGTTTTGTTGATTTTCTCTATTGTCTTTATTATTTTTTCTCTATGGTTTTTGTTATCTTTGTCACTGATTTCCCCTTCAATGTTCACTGTTTTGCTTCTTTTACTTGTACTGGCTCTTCTTTTTATTGAAGTGACAGCTGAAGTTCTAATATAGGTGTTTAGCACTTAAAAATGACCCCCTGAAAAAATTGTGCCTAACTCCTGCTTTAGCAGAATGCCAAAAATTATGTTACATGTTCACTTGCATTCAGTTAAAAATATCTTCTAATTCCTCTTTTGATTTCTTCTTTGACCCATCTAGAAATGGATTATTCCATTTTCAAATATTTGCGAATTTTTCAGAGATCTTTCTGATATGGACATGTACTTTCATTCCATTATTTTCAGAGAGTCCATTTGGTAGGACTTGAATCCTTTTGGATTTATTGAGACTAGTTTTGTGACCTGGAATATAGTCTGTTCTGGTAAATATACCCAATGCGCACTTGACGAGAATGTGCATTTCGCTGTAATTGGGTGGAGTGAATGCAGGAGGAGGCATGAGAACTAAATGTTAAAGGGAGCTGTATTCAGAGCCTGCAACGTGCCGATCACCGCCACAAACCAAAGAAGGGTCCTGCTGGGATTGCTAACAAATCATGTACCCACACCGTGAAGGGGACACAGAGTCCTTAACTTGTACCCTCCATTCATTCCTTCCGCCAAAACCACGGGCAACCTATGAAATAAAGGCTGAGGATGACCGGTGTGCTTTTAACACGACATAATGCGACAGGCGAAACCTCACACTGCACATCCATACCATCAAAGGCTATGCAAAGTCTTGAAACTGTAATTCAGAGAAAGTAAGAATGATCTATAACCTGAATTCCTGGAACACTCGGGGTCTTTTCTCTCTGTCTTTCTCTCTGTCTCTCTGTCCCTCTCAGCTCTCTGCCTTCGCGAGGAGACCACGCTCTGTCTGTGGAGCGTTACCCCTTTCCCAATGTTATGTTGTGTATATTTTGCCACAAAATACAGAAATAAAAAGAAAGTCAAAAACTAAAGGAGAAACTCAGAAAATATATTTTGACCCACACGATAAAGGCCTGATTTTCTTAATATACAAAACGCTTTTATGAAGCAATAAGAAAAAGATAAATAGAAACAGAAAACTAGGCAAAGGACACGAGCAGTACACACACACACCCCACCTCAAAGGAATACATGTGACTTAAGCACGCTAGAAAGCGTAACCTTACGAGAAAAAGTTTGTGTTAAGAATATAATGAGATAGCACTCTTTTCCTATAAAAAATGGCAACATCAGAAAGTTTTACAAGATACTGTTTTGGCAAGGGCGTGGAGAAACAGGCACTCTCATATTTTGTTGTTTTGTTGTGGGTGAGCATAACCTTTGGAAGGTGACTTATCAAAAAAAAATGTTAAAGTACATATGTCTTTTTTATTGGCAAGTGACAGAAAAGCCAACTGCAATAGGCTTAAACAACAAAGAGGATTTATTGGTTTCTACAACTGCAGACTCCAGGGGATGAGTAGGCTTTGCAATGGGTTTGAATCTATGGATGAATAATATCACCAAAGACCTAATTTCTTCCATCTGTCAGTTCAGCCTTCCACGGTGTGAGCTCCATGGTAAATCTGACTTCCTTCTTGGTAGCAAAAGGGCTGCAGCTTTGAAGGCTTATTTACATCAGCCACGCCACACTGTCCAGAAGAAGAGACAAAGCTGGCCTCTGTTACCTCTCTCAGAAGAGCAAAAAAAAAAAAAAAAACCAAAACAAACAAAAAACCTTCTTCCTCCAAATACTTCCACAAACATCCTCTAACATTTCATTAACTTGAATTGGGTCAACAATCCCACTGACAGCACAATGGCATGCACTGATTGGCTGAGGCCTGGGTTGCCTCAGCCAATCGCTGAGGCACAGGGGATGGGCTTATCCTGATTGGGTTACACGGAGGGTACACCCTGCCAAAAGCTGGGGATGAGATCAATCCCGCCCCTTCAAACTTTCTGACTGCTAAACACTGGGAAAAAGACAGGAATGGATGTTGGACAGGGAACCACAGCAGCCACAATATACTTTGCTCCGGCAACCATAACTCTAGGAATTTATCCTACAAATATATTGGTACACGTACACAAATAAGTGTATTCGAGGAGGCTGTAATAACAGGATACTGAAACAGCCAAAATGGCTGGAATCCGTTCAATAAATTATGATGCAGCCATAAAAAAACGTAAGACAGCTGTAAATGTATCGATATGACACGATCTCCAAGAGATATGAAGTGAAAAAAGCAGAGGGAACAGCCTGCTACCATGTGTGACAAAAAGGGAGAAGAGATGGAGATACAGATATAGATATAAATTTAAATGAAAACAGAAAACTTCCATTTTCATCAATAAACCAGACCAGATCGACGGATACCCCAAAACATGCACACCTCTATATACACACATTTAGACTTGCACGCGCATGATTTGTATAGAATATATCTGGAAGTTACACGAAAACCTGACAACAGTAGTGATTTCTGGAAAGGGAACCAGGGGAATGAGGAAATAGCAGTGGGAGTAGCATATAACTTTCATTATGTTATCTTTTTATACTGTCTGAAATTTTTTTACCACGTGCAAATATTTTTAGTTAAAAAAACATTTATTAATTACAGGTTTCTAGTTTTTACCTGTTAGGTTTTCAGAGCTAAAATATTTGTTAATAGTCAACAAGAATGTTGAGAAACAGACCTTTATATATTGTGGGCGGTTGTATAAATTACCACACCCTCTTTGGGAAGCAATTTGGCAATATCTATTTAAACTAATAATGCACCTAATCTTTCACCTAGCACTTACACATCTAGGATTTGATCCTACTGATATACACATTGGCAAAGATGAATATATATATATATATATATATATATATATATATATATATATATATATATACCGCAGTAGTGTTTGCAGTTACAAGAGACTGAAAACTATTTCAATATCTACCAGTAGAGGATTAGTTAACTAAATTGTAATATATATATTAGCATATTATATATAAATATATACACTATTTTTATACATTATAGTATTATTTTTATATATTATATATTAGCATAATATATATAATATATATTATTTATATATGCATATATTAACAGAATATATATAAATATATATTATTTATATATTATAGTATTATTTTTATATATTATATATATTAGCATAATATATAAATAATATATAATATATAAATATATATTATTTATATATATTATAGTATTATATATTATATATTAGCATTTTATATATAATATATAAAAATATATTATTTATATATTATATATACTATATATTATATAAAAATATATATATTTATATATATTATAGTAATATTTATATATTATAATTAGAAAACTATAGAAAATATACTATTTATATATGTATATATACTAACGTAAAATATGAAAATATATAT